>OX465105.1:25380948-25551636 GCA_949987565.1 Luidia sarsii | reverse complement strand
TCTCTCTCCTCTCCTCTCCTCTCTCTCCCTTTCTCTCTCTCTCTATCTCTCTCTCCTCTCCTCTCCTCTCTCTCTCTATCTCTCTCTCCTCTCTCCCTCTCTCCTCTCTCTCTCACTCTCTCTCTCTCTCTCTCTCTCTCCCTCTCTCCCCTCTCTCCCCTCTCCCCCTCTCTCTCTCTCTCTCCTTCTCTCCCCCTCTTTCTCTCTGCCTCTCTCCCCCTCTCTCCCCCTCTCTCTCTCTCTCTCTCCTTCTCTCCCCCTCTTTCTCTCTGCCTCTCTCCCCCTCTCTCCCCCTCTCTCTCTCCTCTCTCCCTCTCTCCTCTCTCTCTCTCTCTCTCTCTCTCTCTCTCTCCCACCTCTCTCTCTCTCTCTCTCTCTCCCTCTCTCCCCCTCTCTCCCCTCTCCCCCTCTCTCTCTCTCTCTCTCCTTCTCTCCCCCTCTTTCTCTCTGCCTCTCTCCCCCTCTCTCCCCCTCTCTCTCTCTCTCTCTCCTTCTCTCCCCCTCTTTCTCTCTGCCTCTCTCCCCTCTCTCCCCCTCTCTCTCTCCTCTCTCCCTCTCTCCTCTCTCTCTCTCTCTCTCTCTCTCTCCTCTCTCCTCTCTCTCTCTCTCTCTCCTCTCTCCCTCTCCTCTTTCTCTCTCTCTCTCTCTCTCTCTCTCTCTCTCTCTCTCTCTCTCTCCCTCTCTCTCTCCCTCTCTCCCCCTCTCTCCCCTCTCCCCCTCTCTCTCTCTCTCTCTCCTTCTCTCCCCCTCTTTCTCTCTCCCTCTCTCCCCCTCTCTCCCCCCTCTCTCTCTCTCTCTCCTTCTCTCCCCCTCTTTCTCTCTGCCTCAGTTTGGTTCGTGAACTTTCGTCAACCCCAACTCCCCTCCCACTGCACCACAAATCCCCCAGACTTTCACTACCTCTGTATCGGGCAGCCGTGCGCTCTTTCATGCACGTAGACTCGCCCTGTCACTCGCACCGACTCGGTGCAGGATACTCGGGGATGGGGGACCGCGTCATGGGAGAGGGGGGGGGTATAGGGTGGGACATTTTCTTTATCGGACCTCGCTGGATCGAGACACACTTCCAATTGGTTCCAGGCGATCTTCGAGAACTTCTTCCTATTTTGTCTCCCCGTCCCCTCTCCAGATTAGTTTAGGCCTACCGGTCCTGAGACCACTGAGGTATATCTGCTTGGTTTTGTAAACGAAGTATTCCATATTGCGGGGTTTGTTTGTTTTTTCATAAGAAGAGACTTATTTCCTTTGGGTGATGTATTCCATTGGAATAGCTATCACGAAGAGGATATCGGCGTGATGAGTTTTCAATTTGTCTTGTGTGACGTGACATTTTGCAACACGGACCAACCACGAAATCGCTTCGCAAAAGCGCAAACTGTGGTCGTTTTTTATTGCGTGACGATTTGTGCGCATGGATACGTGCTTTCTATCTTCGGGCAACCATCCCCGACGAACCGTGCGTGCGTATAGCGAAACTTGTTTATCCATAGCCTCGATACGAGTCGCTTAGTGCCGATTTGGTGGTCCAGTCAGAGCCAGTGGGGATTTGACTGGTCAGCACAGCCAAATGTCTTTCGTACATCGGCAACAATATTGTGGCGAAATATTTCAGTCTTGAATAAAGGCAGGAGTATACTCTCAGGTCGAGTTTGGGTGGTCTGTTATTCGCACGCGAACCTCGTTCTCATCAGCGCTCGAAACCAGACGAAAACGACCCATGAACGGTGCACTCGGAAAAGAATCACACGCCACCTCCTCCCCGTCAGGGTTGTTCACCAACAGCCGTGAAGGCGCGCTCGCCCGAACTCCACCCCAGAGTCCTGCCTCAATGCCCTCTCGTCGACCCAGACTGGAACGCCAAACGTCAAATGAACCAATTATCCTATTAGACGAGTGAGAAAAAGCCACAGAAAAGACGATGTACAGCGCAAGGAAGCGCAGACTAACACGGTTCTGGTTTTCGTTCGACCAAATCTGTCGAAAAGAAGGGACTGAAAATCCTGTCGCAGGAATCTAGCGTTGATAAGCCATCTCCACCTCTTCTTTGTTTTGGGTTTTTGTTTTCTCTTTCCATGCGCGTTTTGACCTGGTCTGGTCCAGAGGCCAGTGAGCTGATCAGTGCGGACTGCGTCGTGGCTTCCGTGACTCTACCCACACGCACCCACCGGACAGCGCCGGGCAGAGGTGACCGATGGCCGGTCCGTGCTGGCCCGGTCGGAAAAACGGCCCGGCCACGCTCAAGGTCCCCGTTAATAAGACTATACTGCGACCGAACTCGTTCAGCAATTGATATTTCAGACGGTCGAGGGTCCAACGGGTCAAAGGGACTACTTTCTGAGTGTTTTGGGTTTTTTTTTATTTTTTTTAATAGGATCAAATAATGAGCGCTGAAGAAAGAGGTATCATCAATTATTGTTCCTAAAATTTAGTGGGCCTGACGTTTCGATCCTAGCAGGACCTTTCTCAAAGGCAGACTCTGCCTTTGAGAAAGATCCTGATAGGATCGAAACGTCAGGCCCACTAAATTTTTAGATTTACATTTTGGTAATTTTAGTCAGTAAGCAGTTTGCAACATTTTTGTATATCATCAATTATTGTTACGAAAACATCGCGTATAAGGCGTATTATACTATCTAAATGCAAAAGAGTGAATAATCCACTCTCACAAAGAGTGAAATTTCCTCAAGAAAAGCTAAAAAGAGTGAAATTTCCTCAAGAAAAGCTAAAAAGAGTGAAATTTCCTCAAAAAAAGCCAAAAAGAGTGAAAACCACTATGTGGAAACCGCTATAAGAATGGAGTAAAAACACCACTCTATAGGTTAGAGGAACCATTATTGAGCACAACTCTTTTTCTAGTTGTCCTCCATAATATGGCTCCTTAGATGAGTAGGATTTCACTCCACTCTGAACATTTTTCGCATCTTTTACAGTGTTTTTCACTCTTTTTGAGCGGTTTTGGCTTTTAGAACGATTTTCACTCCCGTTGAGAGAGTGAATATGTGACCTGGCACAGCATAATGAGGAATAACCCCCCACTTTTGAGATTATGAGATTTTCTAATGATGTTAAAGAGTATACCATTAGCTTTCAAATGACATCAAACTCATTTCCGTGTGAACTTTGTTATGAATAGTACAAGGGGACTTCGCTCGTTCGTTTGGTACCAGACACAATATAAGCAGTGCCATTCTAAATCCTCGAAAGCGGCCATTCAAAAAGGCAGGAACTTTACATTTTCATGAAAACAGTACACAAACACTCCCCCGAAATCCTCGTTTTAGAGACGGATTTCGGAAAAAATCCTTTGGACATGATATCCTCCCATACATTAACTTTCCGAAAATACAAAAAAAATTATCGAATTGAGAAGATACTTTGACTTCAGGCGTTGTTTACTCGAAAAGTGTTTTGGTGGGATATTCCTCATGTCGCTGTGCCTGGTCACATAATATATTATTCACTCGTTTGCATTTTGAGAGTAGGCCTACGCAGTTGTACGAGCGGGCGCGATGGCCGGCCCGTTTTTGCGTGGCAGAATCTGAGGTCGAGAGCGCTCCCTCTCGCTAGTTCATCAGCTGATTTGATTCAATTAGGTGATTTGTGTCTGTGTCCGTCTGGTTATTGTCACATGGAGCCCTCGGGCAGCATTCTGTACGGGCCCGAGGGTTAACGCTGGACGCACGGTGTTGGTCCAAAATCATCCGGCACGTTTTGTCTGGTTTTTATCGGCCATTTTGGGGAGTTTATGACTCTGGTGTTTGCCAACACAATCCTTTTTTTGGGGGGCAACAATGTTGCGAGTTGATATTCTGGCCTTCTTTGGTCAAGATCTTGAAGACATGATTGTTTTGCGTCGTGGAGAATGTAATTCAATTAAACTTCATCGGGCATCGGGCAAAGCAATATGGGCACTCAGTGCTTATCACGTCGAGCAGGGCAAACTCTCATTTGAGTCCAAATCTTGGTTAGATATTCCCCATTTTCTCCCCATTCTAAGTATGTAGAGCTCACTCAGTGCTTATCACGTCGAGCAGGGCAAACTCTCATTTGAGTCCAAATCTTGGTTAGATATTCCCCATTTTCTCCCCATTCTAAGTATGTAGAGCTCACTCAGTGCTTATCACTTCGAGCAGGGCAAACTCTCATTTGAGTCCAAATCTTGGTTAGATATTCCCCATTTTCTCCCCATTCTAAGTATGTAGAGCTCACTCAGTGCTTATCACTTCGAGCAGGGCAAACTCTCATTTGAGTCCAAATCTTGGTTAGATATTCCCCATTTTCTCCCCATTCTAAGTATGTAGAGCTCACTCAGTGCTTATCACGTCGTGCAGGGCAAACTCTCATTAAGACCAAATCTTGGTTAGATATTCCCCATTTTCTCCCCATTCTAAGTATGTAGAGCTCACTCAGTGCTTATCACGTCGAGCAGGGCAAACTCTCATTGAATCCAAATCTTGGTTAGACATTCCCCATTTTTCCCCATTCTGGGTATGTAGAGCTCACTCAGTGCTTATCACGTCGAGCAGGGCAAACTCTCATTTAGTCCAAATCTTGGTTAGATATTCCCCATTTTTCCCCCATTCTGGGTACTATGTAGAGCTATAATGGCTAGCGGTGTTATTGCCTCACGGCTTTTGGTTTCATTTTGTGTCTGTAGTGGACTGCTAAGATCGCTCCCGTCTGGTCAGGCAGCAAGAGAATGATGTACGCCGTGGTCCCGCTGGCCGTCTGCCTTCTGCTGGCCGGGGTCTTCCTCCTCCTGCTGCAGGCTCTATACCCAAGGCTTGCCGCCGACCTGGCCTTCATCGCCGACAAGGCCCGCGTGGCCCGCCGTCTGCGGGCCTGCGCCCAGCGGCGCCCCGTCCCCTTGACCCTGGCCGACACGTTCGAGGCCCGGGCCTCCGCGGAGCCGGGCCGCACGCTGCTCGTCTACCGGGGCGCGCGCCACGGCTACGGCGAGATCAACCGGCGGGCCAACCGCCTGGCGCACGCCGGCAGCCGGTGCGGGCTGCGGCGCGGCGACACGGTGGCGCTGCTGGTGCGCAACGAGCCGGCCTTCGTCTGGGCACTGCTAGGCTTCGCCAAGCTGGGCGTCACCTGCGCACTGCTCAACTTCAACCTCAAGTCGTCCAGCCTCCTGCACTGCTTCCTTGAGAGCCGGGCAAAACTCCTCGTCTACGGCCCAGGTAGGAGAAATGTGACCCGGCACAGCATAATGAGGAATAACCCCACTTTTGTGATTTTGAGGTTTTCTAATGATGTGAAAGAGTATACCATTAGCTTTCAAATGATATCAAAATATAATATCCTCAAATACTTAAAAATTTCCGAAAAAAGAAAAAAAGAAAATTGATTTGTAATCGAATCGTGAAGATACTTTAACTTCAGGCGTTGTTTACTCTAAAAGTGTTTTAGTGGGATATTCCTCATGTCGTTGTGCCGGGTCACAAATACGTGTTCAGCATCAAATGTGTACCGGTAGGCTCACATCATTTTTTGCAAAGTGCCCAATTTACGGACATTCCACATTTTAAAGATTACTTACTAATCGGGGAGCTAAATAAGCAAAAATGAAATTCTGTGAATGTGTAGTTCACGGAGAGCTACCGTTTTCGAGGAAAGGGGAATTTTGTATGGATTTCCGCAGACGATCGTTGGAACAAAAGCGCTATTTTTTGTTTAATACCGCGCTGAAGTCGGCATATTATAGGCCCTAGTTTCTTTATATTCGTTCCCACTGTTTTTCATGACATGATTGAACGATTGAACCAAAACTTACACAGATGTGTTATTACATGTATATGCTGGTTTAGAGAAAGTATATGGATCCAATATTGACGCTCGCAAAGCGGTGTACGGCCTATCATTAGCGATAGGTAGAGATACTGTAAACGACTTTCTGCCTTTAATGGCCAAAATGCAAAACTAAACTAAGGGTCTGATGTTACGATCCTATCAGGACCTTTTCTTAAAGACAGAATGGTACAATTCTGCCTTTAGGAGAGGTCCTTCAATGGTCTCTATTTTCGAAGTTTTACCCTGACTGAAATGACCTCAAAATACATCGATCCTTGCGGGACCATTTTCAGATTTTCACCATTTTCTTCGAGAGGTCCCGCTACAGTTTCAAATATAGCCCGGCCATGCACGTGCTCACTGAAGTCGTTTTGTTTGATGCTAAAAATGTGAAGGAGTTTGTCTTCCAACAAGGGATAGAGTTGTTTTTATAAAAGTCGCCAAACACAAGGCCTTAGAAATTCACTCGACGTGAGGGCTTAAAGAAAGGAATAAGGAGAAGAACCAGGAGCATGATAGATCAGGAGGAAGAAAGATGAGCGTTTATATTTCATTTGAATTGGGACAAGTTATGAAGAAAAGGGGAAACAGGTAGCAGGTAGAGTATTCCATAGTGTAGCAGTGTGCGGGAAGAAGTGCTAAATATTGTGCTCAAAAATATAAAGTGCTCAAACAAGTATTGCCAACAAAATCCACGGAGCCAAAAGTAGATCGTCAGATTATCTGTGCAGTATCGATGTCTGTAGCATGACTCACCCGAGGAGGCTAAAAAAAAACTGGTTTCGTATGCATGCCGAATGGAAAGAGCGATGGCTCTCTGGAAACATGGCAGCGGTTCTTGAATTTCCTTTTGGGAGGAATTCCTGTTCTGGCCAGCTTCATGGTGGTTGAATTAATGAAAACCGAGCGCCCTCTTCCTGTGGAAGAGACTGTGCTTGATTAGCCAGCACCTTGGTATAACCCCCTAATAGCCGATCTGGTACGGTGTTCTTGCTCGCACGCCTGAAGCCATCCTCGAGGTCTGCTGGCAATTTGCTGGCTAACCGAATACACCTCGTTCTTAGGTCTCTTGTCAAAAAGATCATCGGTTGTGTGCCGGTTGAATTCATCCGACCGATAAAATTTCCCCCGGTAGAAAGCCGATTGTACTGGACTCTGGGGTGAAAATTACACGACGGCTATCCGGTGGAAACGACATCGGACGGGTAAAATCATCCGATACCCAACCGATGATCTTTTTGACAAGAGGCCTTACCGAAGTTAATAAAACAAACTCTTGCAAACTGCTCACTGATAAAAATAACCTGCAATACAGACATTTCATGAATTTTAGAGGGCCTGACGTTTCGATCCCAGCAGGCAAAGTGACAAGGACATACCGATACACAGACAGTCAGGGGAAGGAAAGCCCTTCCCCTGACTTTCTGTGTATGTCCTTGTCACTTTGCCTTTGAGAAAGGTCCTGCTAGGATCGAATCGTCAGGCCTTCTAACCTTTGAGACTCATTCTTATTGGACTATTGTCCAAGTTGACCGTTTTTTTTACTGGTTTACACGAGTATTTTTTTTTCGAAGGTGCTTTTTATCACTAAAGAAAGGTGCATGATTTACTATTTTCTTGATGTGATCGTGAATTGGGGATGGGTTTTTGCCAGACGTGGTGATACATCGCTAATCTTTGCCAATCTTCCTCTCTATCTCCTTCTTTCTTTAGCCCTTAACTTTGACTGTCTTTTTAGCCTTGTTTTGGGCGAACCCTCTCCCTCTCCCTCCATCACAACTCCCTGTAATTATTATGAGCTACTGCACTTCTAATATAGGGGAGAGCCTGCGTGAGGCGGTGGCAGACATGAAGGACGCCCTCAAGGAGAAGGGCGCCCGCATCTGGTCCTTGGAGTCCTCGTCGGTCGGCTGCATGGAAGGGGTGCAGTCTATTGAGCAGATCGTGGAGAACAACGGCGAGCTCAGTGAAGTGGACATGGATGCCAACCCACCCAGGGAGGTACGGGAGGGACTACACTTCAGGGACCCCTTCGTCTACATCTACACATCCGGCACCACAGGTACTGTACATTTTCCCTAGCTGTCTGTCTATCTGTCTGTCTGTCTGTCTGTCTGTCTGTCTGTCTGTCTGTCTGTCTGTCTGTCTGTCTGTCTCTGTGTCTGTCTGTCTGTCTGTCTGTCTGTCTGTCTGTCTGTCTGTCTGTCTGTCTGTATGTATGTCTGTCTGTATGTATGGCTGGCTGGCTGGCTGGCTGACTAGCTGGGTGGCTAGGTGGCTGGCTGGCTGGCTGGCTGGCTGGCTGACTAGCTGGCTGGCTGACTAGCTGGCTGGCTGGCTGGCTGGCTGGCTGGCTGGCTGACTGGCTGGCTGGCTGGCTGGCTGGCTGGCTGGCTGGCTGGCTGGCTGGCTGGCTGACTAGCTGGCTGGCTGTCTGTGTTTCTCTTCTCCTTCCCCTTTCTCCCCTGTCTCCCTGTTTATCTTCATATCAATCCTCTCTCACCTATACCCCCTCTCTCTCCTCTCTCCCTGTCCACCCTCCCCTTCCCTCCCCGCCTCTCTCTCTCTCTCTCTCCGTCTCTCCTGTCTCTCTTTTCCCCTCTTTCTACCTCTTGTTCTCCCCATAACGCACTGTGTCCCTCTCCCTCTCCCTCTCCCTCTCCCTCTCCCTCTCCCTCTCCCTCTCCCTCTCCCTCTCCCTCTCCCTCTCCCTCTCCCTCTCCCTCTCCCTCTCCCTCTCCCTCTCCCTCTCCCTCTCCCTCTCCCTCTCCCTCTCCCTCTCCCTCTCCCTCTCCCTCTCCCTCTCCCTCTCCCTCTCCCTCTCCCTCTCCCTCTCCCTCTCCCTCTCCCTCTCCCTCTCCCTCTCCCTCTCCCTCTCCCTCTCCCTCTCCCTCTCCCTCTCCCTCTCCCTCTCCCTCTCCCTCTCCCTCTCCCTCTCCCTCTCCCTCTCCCTCTCTACATCTCTCTTTTCAAATAATTATGCGTGTACTAATTCGCAAAGGATTACAAAAGTGTCCAGCGTCATCCCCGTGGCGCAACGGATTAGCGCGTTGGACTTCTAATTCAAAGGTTCCGGGTTCGAATCCCGGCGGGGATGAATTTTTTGTTTATATATTCTTTTTTTCGCCGGTCTTTGTAAGTTACTAATTTCCAATGTTCATGTACCTTT
Organism: Luidia sarsii; assembly: GCA_949987565.1. Taxonomy (NCBI): domain Eukaryota; kingdom Metazoa; phylum Echinodermata; class Asteroidea; order Paxillosida; family Luidiidae; genus Luidia; species Luidia sarsii. The sequence goes on along the minus strand of OX465105.1, from coordinate 25,542,671 downwards.
ACGTCAACATCCCCGTGGCGCAACGGATTAGCGCGTTGGACTTCTAATTCAAAGGTTCCGGGTTCGAATCCCGGCGGGGATGAATTTCTTTTATATAACTGGGTTTTCCACCAACCTTTGTAAGTTACCAATCTGCAATGTTCATGTTGCATTGCATCTACGTCCCCGTGGCGCAACGGATTAGCGCGTTGGACTTCTAATTCAAAGGTTCCGGGTTCGAATCCCGGCGGGGATGAATTTCTTTTATATAACTGGGTTTTCCACCAACCTTTGTAAGTTACCAATCTGCAATGTTCATGTTGCATTGCATCTACGTCCCCGTGGCGCAACGGATTAGCGCGTTGGACTTCTAATTCAAAGGTTTCGGGTTCGAATCCCGGCGGGGATGGATATTGTTTTAGGAAAAATTGTCAACCTTTTTAAACTACCAATCTGTATACATGTATAGTATATCATATTCAGGAATTTCATCAGCAAGGTCCCCGTGGCGCAACGGATTAGCGCGTTGGACTTCTAATTCAAAGGTTCCGGGTTCGAATCCCGGCGGGGATGAATTTCTTTTATAATTATGATTGGGTTGTTTTTTCACCGGTCTTTGTAAGTTACCAAGTTCCATTGTACATTGTATCTACCCTTAACGTCAACATCCCCGTGGCGCAACGGATTAGCGCGTTGGACTTCTAATTCAAAGGTTCCGGGTTCGAATCCCGGCGGGGATGAATTTCTTTTATAAGTTATGATTGGGTTGTTTTTTCACCGGTCTTTGTAAGTTACCAAGTTCCATTGTACACTGTATCTACCCTTAACGTCAACATTCCAGCGGCGCAACGGATTAGCGCGTTGGACTTCTAATTCAAAGGTTCTGGGTTCGAATCCCGGCGGGGATGAATTTCTTTTATAAGTTATGATCGGGTTGTTTTTTCACCGGTCTTTGTAAGTTACCAAGTTCCATTGTACATTGTATCTACCCTTATCGTCAACATCCCTGTGGCGCAACGGATTAGCGCGTTGGACTTCTAATTCAAAGGTTCCGGGTTCGAATCCCGGCGGGGATGGAAATTGTTTTTTGGAAAAATTTCGTCAACCTTTTTAAACTACCAATCTGTATACATGTATAGTATATTATATTCAGGAATTTCAGCAGCAAGGTCCCCGTGGCGCAACGGATTAGCGCGTTGGACTTCTAATTCAAAGGTTCCGGGTTCGAATCCCGGCGGGGATGTATATTTCTTTCTTTTTTTCATTTGCGAATTGACAGATTGTCTTTTTTTTCCTTCCTTTCTCCCATTTCGTCCCATTTTGTAACGTCGATAAGCAGGTCTTCCCAAGGCAAGCCGAATGTCCCACTACAAGATGCTGGCGGGAGGCCATCTTCTTCACTGCGTCAACATGACGTCAGATGACGTCATGTACGTCACGCTACCCCTGTACCACATATCGGCTCTGCTCTTCGGCCTCAGCAATGTCATCAGGACGGGTGAGGCGTACTTCTCTGTCAGAGTGTTTTGTCACATCCCCTAGCCGCGCATGATAAGCGCGAATAACTTGCAGAGAATTTTCTTAGCGCTTCGTGATGCGAGCGCGTGACAAACATTCGAAAATGGCGGCCAAGGAATTGGCACTTCTTCGACTCTTGGTGGCGGCAGACATATTGTTAGTGGTTTAAGCGTTTGATTTTTTGTTTTGTTTTATGGTAGGTGCCACTATGGTGCTCAGATCCAAGTTCTCCGCCACTCATTTCTGGTCGGATTGCTACAAGCATGACGTCACCATCATCATGTACATCGGGGAGCTGTTCCGGTATCTTCTTGCGAGGCCAGAGGTAATAGCGCCCTCTTGTGTTTAAAAATGCTCGCCCTTTATACAATCATGTAGTCAGGAGCGGAATGGGGATGTGTGTCCCCCTTATATCTACTGCCAAATTTAAGACTTGGGCTTAGGGCCTTGGGATTCGGCTGCGGGTCAGTTTCGTCAACACGCATGATGTAGTGGAGTGTTTGCGATGACACCATGTAACACACCTCTTTTGAGAAGGAGTGCGGCTCTGAAAAGAGTCGTAACTCAGTCTCAAAAGCGATGCGTTACAGTGGTATCACTGGTAACCTTCCGCTCCGCTCAGTTCTCGTAAATTAACGCGAAGTGCCGCGGTTTCTCGCCCCGTCCCCCTCGCAACCAAGAGCCCCGAGGAGAAGACGAACAAGGTGCGCGTTGCCGTGGGCAACGGGCTGGGCGCAGACATCTGGAGTGACGTCATGCAGCGGTTCCGCATCGAGCGTGTGCTGGAGACGTACGGCGCAACCGAGGCCAACTTCGGCATCATGAACCTGGACAATGCCGTGGGCTCCGTGGGCTGCTGGTCGCCGATGCTGCGGGTGAGACCAAGAAACCCTTCCCTTTTCCCGGACCCTCCTCACTCCCTTGCTTTCGCACAGGGCCTTATTCCCAAGACCTCGGCTCATGCATCGGCTCCAGCTTCGTCTCTGCTTGTAATGAAACAGAGATTGGGCTGACAACCAAAGCCCAATTTCATACAGCTGCCTAGCTACGCATGTAACTGTACGTACTTAGCATCATAAATCTTCCTTTTAAAGCAGGATTGCCAACTGCTTTGTCGCGGGATGCATTGGCACCGGGCAGCCAGATTGTTTATCAAGACAGTCTTTGTGCTCAAATAGTATTTGGTGCTTGTACAGCTGCATGGGTTTACCCTTGGCTTTCTCAAGTGCTGGCACGCATACCTGAGGGACAATGTTAACATGGCTCTTTTCCAAAACCCGGCTGAGGCACAGGTTCCTCCTTCGTCTCTGTTATCAAAAGGCTACACAGGTTGGAGACTTGGAGTTCTTTGTTGAAGTTGAAGCTTTGGATTCTTTTCCAACACCCAGTATGCCTATATAACATTAGAAAATGAAGCCAAAGGCCTCCCGTTCTCATGCCTTATACTTTAAAATGGATGGAAACAAACAGAGACAAAGCCGGAGCCTGAGCATAAGCCAGGCTTTGGAAAAGGACCCTGGTATAGATACGGACGCAATTATTGGCTTGTGTGTAATTACTCCCAACTATGGTGGCCTTTAGGTGACATTTCCTCCGGACCTGGTGCCAGATTAAGCACAACCCGAAAAAAATTTGCGCCGAAAGAGAATCATCGGTGAAATAAAGCTATACCACTTCGGAACAGCGTTCACCCTGAAAATGATACGGGCGATTCACAAAAGTTCGCCAAACACAATGCGTAGATTCCGCGCATTACGATTGGCCAACGGGTTGCAAACTCTTGAGGGCGCACTATTGTAAATCGCCCGTATTTGCCAACATTGCAATATAAAACCCTCTCTTTAACGTTATGCGTTTCAGCTGATCTGCCCGATCGAGTTGATCCAGTACGACTACGAGACTGCCCAGCCCACGCGAGATGCCAAAGGTCGCTGTATTACGGTCCCCAGGGGTGAGTTGACGAGAGGGATATAGGCTATACATGAGTCAGTATCGCTAGGTTTTGTTGAAATCAGTCTTAACGATTCTGTGGTGAGGGTATAGGGTCATGCACGAAACCAATGTGGAGTAAAATAAACCAGCCTTTGATGTATCCCATCCTCTTTCCATTCATCCACGTATTCCACCCAACAACGACCATCCACCCACCTATCTATCCACCCACAAATTGACCTACCCACCAATCAACCCATTACCCAACCAACTCGACCATCCACCCACTCATCTTAAAATCAACCCATCCGCCAATCAACCTACCCACTAATCCACCCATCCGCCCATTACCAAACCAACCCGACCATCCACCCACCGATCTATCCACCCACCAACCCACCTACCCACCAATCCACCCATTACCAAACCAACCCGACCATCCACCCACCAATCTATCCACCCACCAACCCACCTACCCACCAATCCACCCATTACCAAACCAACCCGACCATCCACCCACCAATCTATCCACCCACCAACCCACCTACCCACCAATCCACCCATTACCAAACCAACCCGACCATCCACCCACCAATCTATCCACCCACCAACCCACCTACCCACCAATCCACCCATTACCAAACCAACCCGACCATCCACCCACCTATCTATCCACCCACCAACCCACCTACCCACCAATCCACCCATTACCAAACCAACCCGACCATCCACCCACCTATCTATCCACCCACCAACCCACCTACCCACCAATCCACCCATTACCAAACCAACCCGACCATCCACCCACCTATCTATCCACCCACCAACCCACCTACCCACCAATCCACCCATTACCAAACCAACCCGACCATCCACCCACCAATCTATCCACCCACCAACCCACCTACCCATGCACCAATCCACCCATTACCCAACCAACTCGACCATCCACCCACTCATCTTACAATCAACCCATCCGCCAATCAACCTACCCACTAATCCACCCATCCGCCCATTACCAAACCAACCCGACCATCCACCCACCTATCTATCCACCCACCAACCCACCTACCCACCAATCCACCCATTACCAAACCAACCCGACCATCCACCCACCAATCTATCCACCCACCAACCCACCTACCCATGCACCAATCCACCCATTACCCAACCAACTCGACCATCCACCCACTCATCTTACAATCAACCCATCCGCCAATCAACCTACCCACTAATCCACCCATCCGCCCATTACCAAACCAACCCGACCATCCACCCACCAATCTATCCACCCACCAACTCACCTACCCACCAATCCACCCAATACCCAACCAACCCGACCATCCACCCACCTATCTATCCACCCACCAACCCACCTACCCACCAATCCACCCAATACCCAACCAACTTGACCATCCACCCAACCACCTACCCACCTGCCCACCAATCCACTCATCCACCCATTACCCAACCAATCCGACTATCAAACCCGCCCACCCGGCCACCGATTCACCCACCAATCCACTCCTCTTCCACCCATCCACCCATCCGACCCCCAGGGGACATCGGGCTTCTTCTGTGCCCGGTCAACAAGATGTTCCCGCTGGAAGGCTACGTGGGCAACTCGGACCTGCTGCAGCGGAAGCTGGTCCGTGACGTCCTGCGAGAAGGCGACGTGTACTTCAACACGGGCGACCTGTTCGTGCAAGACGACCACCACAACCTCTACTTCAAAGACCGGATTGGTGACACATTCAGGTGAGAGAAGCCAGACCCTGCAGCCAGTTTTGTTTCAGACCCTGCCGCGATTTGGAATTTCGCGACCTAAATGAAGACCACCAATGTGTCGGCGCATCAATTATATTTCGCTATTTGCTTTGCCATTCTTTATTTATTTTTTATTTGTTCAAAAGTTCACAGTTTGAATTTGAACGAACAAAGAACAATTGGCTGAACTGGGACTTGGACCCGAAACATTTTGAGTTGAGTTACATACAAGTGCCCTACCACCTGATGAGCTATCCAGCCCTTAGATGGCGGCCTTCCCAAATAATAGTCAACTAAATTCTGGGAAGTCCCCTTCTGTTGGAGCTAGATAGATCGGCGGGTAGTAACCTTTCCAGTCAAACTTTCTATTATGTTTTCATGAATCAATCAAAATCTCCGAATTACTTTCTTACTCAGAAACCCACCTCCTCAACTAAAAGATTACTTACAGCAAACTATTCTTGACTGCATGGCAACTTTCGACGCGAATAAGTTGGAAGTTTATCTTCACCGAAATAGCTAAGACTTATTGTACATCCTCATCGGAACATGAGTTTTGATATAGACTGGTTTCTATTGATGGGTCTGTGTTTTCTGCTGGCCAGATGGAAGGGAGAGAACGTGGCCACTACGGAGGTGGCCCAGGTAATGCAGCAACAGAAAGGTGTGCTGGAGGCCAACGTGTACGGAGTGACTGTGCCGGGTAAGATGGCTAATCCAGTTAACGCGAGAGGGCGCTTCATGCCTGCGCCGACGGGTGCAGAACACCAAATAGAGCTCCCATTGAACACTGTACAAAAACACTCACTTTCAAAGCCAATTATCCTTTAGGGTTTTTGTGGGATTATTTATTCCCCTACAATCCCATGCCCAAAAGTCTCTCAGTTCTTGTAGCTATACTCAAAATTGTAGTTTGGACCTTCATCTCTCAGATTCTTTTCAATTTTAGTGCCCTTAGCCGATTAGATTTTTTGCTAATTACCCCCAGAAAAAAACACCCCCAAAATGTCTAGTCGTCCAAGCCGAATTTCTGCAAGGATTTTGAGATGGACCCCTCCACTTCTGCAGCCAAATAGGGCCACATTTAAAGCCAGATATGGTCCAAATTTCATACCAAATTGAAGAGTGAACCCCCAGGTTGTCTTAAGCTTCACTTGTTCTACAATGTATCAGTTAATTAGCCTCCAAAGACCCCTTATTAAAAAAAAGTTGTGGGTACACACTTTATGATAATCAGCTCGGCGGAGCCATCTTGGATGGATTTTGTGTGCTGCACCCCGACCCCAAAAACATACCGCGACTTTTTGCAATGGCGTTGGGAACCTCTTGAAATCCGTCATCTTGTCCTGATACAACAATAATTATTTTGATAAACTGACTAAAATGACCTGCTGTGACCGGTTGACCTGATCCTTCCGTTGGTCTTCCGGTCCCTTAATTTGCAAAGCCACCTGGATATCAAACGTTAGAGAGCCTAACGTTCCGATCCTAGCAGGACCTTTCCCAAAGGCAAAGGGTCCTTTTCGGATTGAAACGTCAGGCCCTCTAACTTTTGAGCAGAAAAAGAGACAACGCTTAGGTCGAACATTATGGATTTAAAAAGACCCTTAAAGGCCCAATACAACATTGGGAAGATTGGAAAACATCGAAGTCCACAGATTCCAATTTACAAAGTTTGTAGATGGTCACGATAGAATCCTCATGTTGAAATCTTACGGTCTGGGACGCTGTTACTTCCCGAGAAACCTTCCCTCAAACATCGACAAATAGTTTATTACTCAAAAGTAATAAACTATTTATTACACTACAGAATGGTGTTAAAACCATGAGGGTTTTTTGCCTTCTTCTACTTTCTCAGATTACCATTTGAGCTAAAACCTTCGCAGGATTGCTTTTTTGGAATGTTGCAATGGTTTAACACACAAACTGTGGCGATCTTTTGACCTTTAGCAATGTTGTATAGGGCCTTTAAACCCCCCAAAATGACATCCAATGTTTTCAGCAATTCACTATTAAAGTAAAAAGTCACTTCCCATTGCCAATTGTTATAACACACATGTGTTATCTTATTGTATTAACATAAAGGCAATAAAATACAGTCTGAATACATGTAGAACACCATGATAATGCTTCATGCATGGAAACCCAAACATTCATACTGTGAGCTAAGTGCATGTGAACACTCCTCGTTTCCATCATGAATTCATCTCTCACTATCATATCTCTGATTTCGAGAGTTGAAGTTGACATGTATTATCTACTCTATTTTTTTTTTTTTTTTTTTTAGCTGAATCACATTACTATCTAACGGCGACATATTTCGCTATATTTCCCAATCATTGCCTATTCCTCAAATTCGTTTTGGTTTTCTCTGCTAAGTGTATAATGTATCTAATTAGTCCTTGTGTATAGTTTTCTATGTGTTTTGTGTTAATACTAAGGATTTGTGTTCTATTGACTGATTGCTTCACTTGCATTGAGCCCTCTCCCTACCGTTTACGGTCTAAATTAGCATGAGCATTCCTTTTCCGGCTCAGTGCAAGTGTTGCAATGGGGCCCAACACTTAAAAGCTGTGCTTCTTGATGGGTCCCTCTGCAGTATCGCATTCATTGTTTATTTATATTAAGTTATCACTTAATGTGCCAGTCATCTCCCTATTAATTTTGCCTATTCATTCTTTGTAATGTACATTCTGTGATATGTGCTTTGTTGGTTGATGCTGTGGAAAAAGAAATAAACTAAACTAAACTACTATATTTTGACCTTTACCGATGTTGTATATGGCCTTTGACCCCTCGTCTCGCAGGTCACTACGGCAAGGCCGGAATGGCTGCCGTGCTTCTGACGCCGGGCGCCGGCTTCGACCCGGCCGGCACCTTCGCCTTCCTGCGGGCCCGCCTGCCCTCCTACGCCTGCCCGCGGTTCGTGCGTCTGCCGGCCGCCCTGGAGCACACCAGCACCTTCAAGCAGACCAAGCTGCGCCTGGTGCAGGAGGCCTTCGACCCGCTACTGGTCCGCGACCCGCTCTTCTACTTCGACCAGGCCCGCCAGCAGTACAGCCGCCTGGACCAGACGGGCTACCTCAAGATCACCAGCGGCGAGATACGGTTATAGAAGATAATGGGGGGAGAGAGAGAGCTGGTGTGAAGGTTAAATATGTGTGGTCCCCCCCCCCCGCCTCTTTAAAATGCGTCTGCCCGGACACATTTACCCGGCTCTGGCCATGTACATTTTTCCAGGGGACACTTTGATCCAGGTAATTTTGTCCCCCATACACATTTACCTGGTTGTGGCCATGTACATTTTTCCAGGGGACACTTTGATCCAGGTAATTCTGTCCCCGGACGCATTTTTAGCGGGGGGGGGGCAGAATTAGCCTTTACACCGACCACATCACAGCGAGCGACCACAGCTCAACTCTGCAGGTGCCCTAAATACACCAAGTGCCCCTCCCCCCCCCCCCCGTCAAATTCCATGGACTCTTTTCCAGGGAGGTCATATTCCATGGTTATAATTATTGGATCACGATCCGGTCTTTATCTTGCTTCAGAAAGCACACCTGTGGGCTGGTTTGAATTTGCACTAGAGAGGGCGCTAATACGAATCCACGGATCAGGCTCGGGCTCAGGTTTCGTCTCCGTCTGGCAAAACCTGAAAATCCATGTTTTGCTTTGTTGCCGAATATCAAGGTTTGCTCGCAGACAGTACAGAGTATCCGCCGAGAAACTGGGGTCAAACGCTGCTCGTTTCCATAGATGCCTGTGACATTATAACGGGTACAGGAAATATATGACCGAAGCCATAGTCCGGACCATTAAGCCACTCACGCATTTTTGCCCCTCTTGCATAATAAGGCGGGAAAGCGCACGGAAAACGTCTGACGCAATGAAATTCCATTGCAATAGTCAAAACAAAGAAATGTTCCGTTTTTCTTGTTCGGTGTTTCCATTATTTTGCCAATTCTGTCCCATTCTGTCCCTCGATGATCGCCAACAAGATGTGAAAGAAAACTGTTTCTGTTTGCAGTACTAGCTGCTGGGTTTGCATTTTACTTTGACAGAAAATTCTGGACGACGTTGAAAGGCTGAAAGTGTTTGAGCTTGAATATTAGCATCATGCAAGTATCTAGTCAATGATGAACATGGTCACATTTTTACATGATCTCCCGGTAGTTTGTACGTCGCTGTTGCTTGCTGTTGCTATGATGGGTAGAGCGTATTGCATGATTCAGATGAATGGTGAAAATTAGTTTCCCATCCGCAACCGTTCCTCAGACTTTTGTCATCTATCATCTCTCATGATTTTCCACCAATCGAAGCAGTCTCCTAGTGACGCGACGACGGGCAGAGTACACACTAAAGCCGAAACGTTCGAGTTACCGGCTCTTTTCAGAGCCACACTTCTTGAAAAAGAAGAGCTATAATGGTGTCACCGCAAACCTTCAACTTGATTTTCCATCACTTCTCATTATTGTGTTGTTTATCAAAATGTCTTGCCTAACATGAATAACGAAAGATAAAGGTGTTTACCGAGAAATGGTTGATGTCTGATTTCTGGACTTGTATAAAAAAAAAAAATCAAACAAAAATCCTACCGGGTTTCGAACCCGGAACCTTTGAAAACAAAATCACAATTATCCGTTGCACCACTGGGACGTTGATGATACGACAACTGAATCTATATCTTTTATAGATCGGTAGTTTGTAAAGGATGATGAAATATTAGATGAAAAACAAAAATTCATCCCCGCCGGGATTCGAACCCGGAACCTTTGAATTAGAAGTCCAACGCGCTAATCCGTTGCGCCACGGGGACCTTGCTGATGAAATTCCTGAATATAATATACTATACATGTATACAAATTGGTAGTTTAAAAAGGTTGAAAATTTTTCCAAAAACAATTTCCATCCCCGCCGGGATTCGAACCCGGAACCTTTGAATTAGAAGTCCAACGCGCTAATCCGTTGCGCCACGGGGACGTCGATGTAATGCAACATGAACATTGCAGATTGGTAACTTACAAAGGTTGGTGAAAAACCCAGTTATATAAAAGAAATTCATCCCCGCCGGGATTCGAACCCGGAACCTTTGAATTAGAAGTCCAACGCGCTAATCCGTTGCGCCACGGGGATGTTGACGTTAAGGGTAGAAATAATGTACAATGGAACTTGGTAACTTACAAAGACCGGTGAAAAAGCAACCCAATTATATAAAAGAAATTCATCCCCGCCGGGATTCGAACCCGGAACCTTTGAATTAGAAGTCCAACGCGCTAATCCGTTGCGCCACGGGGATGTTGACGTTAAGGGTAGATACAATGTACAATGGAACTTGGTAACTTACAAAGACCGGTGAAAAAACAACCCAATTATATAAAAGAAATTCATCTACGCCGGGATTCGAACCCGGAACCTTTGAATTAGAAGTCCAACGCGCTAATCCGTTGCGCCACGGGGACCTTGATAATAAAAATTCCTGAATATAATATACTATACATGTATTCAGATTGGTAGTTTAAAAAGGTTGACGAAATTTTTCCAAAAACAATTTTCATCCCCGCCGGGATTCCAACCCGGAACCTTTGAATTAGAAGTCCAACGCGCTAATCCGTTGCGCCACGGGGACGTGGATGCAATGCAACATGAACATTGCAGATTGGTAACTTACAAAGGTTGGTGAAAAACCCAGTTATATAAAAGAAAACCATCCCCGCCGGGATTCGAACCCGGAACCTTTGAATTAGAAGTCCAACGCGCTAATCCGTTGCGCCACGGGGATGTGGATGCAATGCAACATGAACATTGCAGATTGGTAACTTACAAAGGTTGGTGAAAAACCCAGTTATATAAAAGAAAACCATCCCCGCCGGGATTCGAACCCGGAACCTTTGAATTAGAAGTCCAACGCGCTAATCCGTTGCGCCACGGGGATGTTGACGAAAAATGACATGAACAATAGAGATTGCTAATTTACAGGGGTCGACGAAAGAAAAAAAAATCATATAAAAAGAAATCATCCCCGCCGGGATTCGAACCCGGAACCTTTGAATTAGAAGTCCAACGCGCTAATCCGTTGCGCCACGGGGACACTGTGCTATGCGATGCATACCACTACTCATAGTTGTTGTATTATCGTCTGTTATTATGAAATAGGGTTAAAGAAATCCTTTGCCCACCCCCCCCCCAAAAAAAGGTATGCTTTTTTAAGAATTGCTAAGAATAAAAATCTGCATTGACGTTTGAATTTTCTGGCATTTTATGTTGAAGTTCACTGAAACAGAAAAATGTAATCGTCACATTTTAGTAATTAACCAAAAACAAATGAGCGAGGTATGTATAATATTGATATTTATATTTTGTATTATTCAGTTCAGTATTATAACAGACTGCCGTTTTGCAGTATTTTTTTATACGCGGCAAAGAGGGAAATCTAACGATGACTATTGAAACTGGGAACTTTAGATAAACAAATCATTTTGATCTTAATAGTAAATAAATAGTTAACAAACAGTTGATATAGCCTGACGTAAGCTAATATGCATGACATTGTTTTAAAGTGTATCATAAGTACAAGTGGTTCAGATAATATATGGCATATTTTCAACATTTATATGTTATGCAAGAACCAGGCAGATTTTTTATACTCGATTATCCGGGGTTTTCTTAGTAGTTCTATAGAGCATTATTGACAGGGTGGATATAAAATCTAGCGCCATTTAGACATTAGGCCTATCATGGCGAGATAAAGTACTTTCCCGGGTGACAATCAAAAGGTATCCAATGGTGCTTCAGTAGAGCGTGGGAGGAGCACGTGAGCAAAGCCTAGCTCACTGATTGGAGGAGTGACCTCACCTAAGGCCTTGCGGTCTCGCTGAGATGGGCGTGGCCTCGCAGCGGTGGGCGTGGCCTCGTCATGCCACGCCCACGCGCTAATATCCATCGTGCGCAGCCAAAGAAAACCCGCTCCTATTATTCACATTAGACTAACGATCAATGAAATACCTCTGTGGGGTTTTTGTGAGCAGAACGACGATGTAATTATTATTGTTTATGATAATCGAGGAATAATTATTCATCTGACTATTGGCGGTTTAATTCTTGGCGCCTTATCATATTTGTATTTTTGTATAAGTGTTCAATGTCTTTTTGACCTGTATTCTTTCTTGAGCGATTAAAAGGTATTGAGTTAAACAGTGATCCTCTGTAACCCCTCTGTTTGTTTGTTTTTACTCGTGCGGGATTTCTTAGAATTCAACGTAGAGATATCTGGTTGTGTGTTTCGACATTGGGGCAGGATCTTCTGGGGGGAAATGTCCCCTCATGTGCTCCTTAGTAATCCGATGGGTTGAGCTCATAGAGCTCTATGGTTCGGCATGTACGTCCGTGGGGTTGAGTTAAAAATTTACGGTGTCCCTTGCATGACATTTCCACCTACTTTTTTTACAAGACGATCACACACGACTCATGGTCTCTTTAAGAAAAAAGAGTGTATCATTTTTATGTTACACATGTATATCGAAACTATACTTTCAGAAAATATTGTCACTATTTAAAAACCGAACCAAGTATGGCTGTCAGGGGAACCTATCGACGTATTTCGATAGTATAGCTTTGCGGTGACACCGTAACGTCAGCACCGGAGCGAGGCAGGGATTCCGTGCCGTGAGATCTCGCGAGAATGCGTTCGCGCTCGCTTCCTGATTCCGCGAATTGAGCTTCAATAGAGTACGTCTGGCTGCATATCAGAACGGCAGCGGACAGCGGTTCACCCGTTCCGATTCCTCGTTGTGCGGTCGGAAACTGAGAGTCTGCGGGAAAAACTCCGACGACCCTCTGGTTTTTGGTGCCTCCACACGCACCTTGGCAACAACGATGGACCGAAACACTTGCCATTTCCGACCACTCACTTGCCAGATAGTATAGGTCTTTCATTTCATTGGTAGTCGCTCTACATAGACATTAAAGCCCCTATACACAACATTGGTAAGATCAAAAAACAGAAATGTTCACAAATTTAAATCAAACTTATACAGTTTGAAGATGGTTATCGTAGAAACCTCGCACTGAAATATATCTGCCTAAAATGTTGTATTTTTGAAGAAATCATTTACGTCTCACCGAGATCTAAACTATTTTTTGGAACAGCATACGGCGTTGAATATTTTCGCGAAACAAAGGAAGCGGTTTTCACGATGTTCTCGAGACTCTGTTGGCGGATTGAGCTGAACTTTTCGCAGGTGTGCTATTTCATGCATATGTTGGATCAGACAACGTATGGATGTTATTCTTTGACCTTGACCAATATTGTGTAGGGGCTTTAAGCAGATAAGACTTGAAGGTTTGCATAGATGGTGGAAGTACCCGTAGGCCCTAATGGACTATCAGAGCCACAAACTCCTTCACAAAAGAGATGAGTTACAATGGTGTCACGTACTGCAAACCGAGACTATAAACATCTGCCTGCGGATGCCGTGACGTCGCGACGCCTATATACACGGCTCGATCACTGCATGCCTATATCCGCGGGTTGGTAGTTGTTCGCACCGATCGCCACACACAAAGTACATGTACATGTTTATAATTTAGGAGATGTGGCCATTTTGAAATCACGGCTGGGGTTCGGGTTCAGCCTCAAGCTCATACACAGCCTCAGGCTCAAGTTCGGGGTCAAGTTCAGGCTCAGGCTCAGACCCAGGTTCAGGCTCACCAGCACATCGGGCTGACGCTCGTGCATTACTTTACATTTCAAACTCCCATCTCTAAAGTACGCCTTTGAAAAAAAAATTATCCGTTCACTGTCAGAAAAGTTGGAGCCTTTTCGTAACGCCAGCCAGTCTTACTGCAGTCTTTGTGGTCCGTGTGGAATTTGGCGCCAATCTTGATCTTGTCCGACAGCCGAAAACGACTCCTGACAGGTCAGCTGTGGGTGGACTGCCGGATGGAGGAAGGGGCATGCCATAGTATTTTGATTAAACCGAGGTTGAGCTCATCTTCTTCTTTTTTCACCGCAGCCTATAAGGGCCTTTTACGAAACGAATTCTTAGGCCCGAGCTTATTAGGCTTCGGTCATATTTATCTTACTCGTTATGATATCACAGGCATCTAAAAACAAGCATTTGGCCCCAGTTTATTGGTGAATACCCTGACCTATCAAGCCACCAAACCTTCAAATTCGGAAGAAAAAAAACCACAACCGGATTTTCAGGTTTTGTCAGACGGAGACGAAGCCTAAGCCCGAGCCTAAGCCTTCATTTCGTAAACGGCCAATGTTTTTTCTGTATCGTGCAAATTCGCGCTTGAAAAGAGACTACATTGTGGTGCTGCACGTAACTGCGTATATTCTTTCGTGTTTTTCATTTATTACTTTGAAAACATTATCACAGCAATACTGTCACAATACATGGCCTACGCCTTGAAAGTATCAGGCGCTCTACCGGATGACTGGCAGATGACAGTGCTAGTCTCTTTTCAAGCGCGACGGGGTGTTTTTTTGTAAATAGAATAATACGCGCCGCTGGGGTTCAGGGGTCGCCCAAAAGACCTTGAGAGTTCACTGCGCATGGGCATTCACGTCAGTTGTGAACAACATTGCCTTGCCCCCGCCGCAATATAAACTCCCCATTGAATCGCGCGCAGACTCTGCACATGTACGCGCTATCACTCGCGCGAAAAAAAACACGCGTGGGCCAGACTAAAATCAACGGGCTTCGTTCAGTGTGGAGTCGCACAGTTTGTGTGTCAGGCGAACCCGCGTTTGTTGCTTTTTACGCTGTGAAAATGGTGTCGACGTTGTCAGGAGTGTCGGTGCCCAACGGGTTTGATCCAGCCTTCGAGTACGAGTTCAGCGATGGCGAAGAGAACAAAGACCTTTACCAAGAACAGGAATCCGACGAAGGTTTGTGGCTCTAATAACTGCCGTCCACTGTTCGTGTGATTGCAGTGCATGCAGTCAGTGTGTGATCCACTGACTGAGTGTTGTTGTTATTCGTACACGAATAACTCATTACATGATTTGTTCTCGCGAAAGCCTCTTTTACTCAGTAGTCCTCCTAGCTTACCCTCTTCAAGAAGACGTGCATTTTGCAGACCTAGAACTATTTGCTTGAAGATAAATCGCTTCTAGTTCAAGTTTAGCTACCTAACCATGCATGTGTTCCAACACCACATATTGACATTGACACAAGCTAGTCCAAGTAACTTGGACCCGACAAGTCACCCTTTTTTATCGAATTTTGACATTTTGAGTTTCGGGTGACTGTAGCCTAGGGTCCAAGTCGATCAGTGTCCTAAAGTTGATTATCTGTACAAACCGGCAAATAACATTTCGACACAAACAAACTTGATTCTCACTGAATCCAAAAATGGGCACGTAGGACGGTGATACGGGTGTTTTTGGCGGTAAATCTGGGGGTTTGTGTCGGATAGTTTGTTTGTGTCGAAATGTTATTTGGCGGTTTGTACAGATAATCAACTTTAGGACACTGATCGACTTGGACCCTACAGTCACCCGAAACTCAAAATTTCAAAATTCGATAAAAAAAGGGTGACTTGTCGGGTCCAAGTTACTCGGACTAGACAAGCAATCATGGCAGCGTGGTTTTTTGTGGAAGTGTGCAGTCAGTACCTCTGAACCACATCATGTCTCGTCAGTGCTGAATTTCCTGCCTGTTTTTTTAAATACTGTGCATTGTTTGGAATCAATGCCAGGCTTCTGTGAGTTGTTGTAGCAAATGTACCTCTCATGGAAGGGTGGTAGGATTGAACCGAATGTCATACAAATTACAATTACTGAATTTAGAAAAACGCAGTGGCTGTTGTTACGGCAGTCGTCCTTGTGGTTCCCTGACTTCACAGTATTTGTCAGGATGTTTAGCTCTTGGAACCAGACTATCAGCTAATACTAGACTGGTTCAACCAGCCTGCAGTGCTGAAGAAATACAATCAAGTCAGGGAACCAAACGGACGACTGCCGTAACAACAGCCACTGCGTTAGAAAAATGCCATACAATCAATCATGAAGGAAATGGTAGGAATTGTATACCCTAACTACCATGTATAATAACAATGATCATGGGAAAGTTATACACATTTTAAGTAGCCCTTTTAGTTGACTCCTTTTTCAACATGTTTGATTTTGATCGTCGAACAAGGGCTATGTACAGTGGATGCATATTATGTATACCTCTGTATGTAATTGGACCATTTCATTCACTTTAGGCCCGTAAAAAGACAATAAATCCACTGCGTATGATTTCGCGAGTCCTGCCCTGGTCTTCCGGTATACAATTCATCTCAATTGTCTGCCAAAAAGAAAGAAATTCGCCCATTTGTTATAAAGGGGAGCGCTGTATGAGCGGAGAGTAAGAGTGGAGCCAGGAAAAAGGTCTGTGCCATGCGCGACCTCCGATGTGACCTCGAGGCCCCGTGGCATCAATTTCTTTATATCAACGACTGTTACCTGAGGTGTTTTTTCTGAGAGGCGGTGACCCCCACTGCTCATGCTTTTTTCCTCAAAGTCGTGAGGTTTTTTGTTTATATCAAACAAACAAAGGACCGACAAACTGACTGGGACCTTTTTTTCAATCAGTGTTTTTAAATATGCAGTGGCTGTTGTTACGGCAGTCGTCCGTGTGGTTCCCTGACTTGATTGTATTTAGTCAGCATTGCAGGCTGGTTGAACCAGTCTATTAGCTGATAGTCTGGTTCCAAGAGCTAAACATCCTGACAAATACTGTTAAGTCAGGGAGCCACACGGACGACTGCCGTAACAACAGCCACTGCGTTTTAAATATCCATCACTACAATTTATTTGTGTAAATTAATGATAAAAATATGTGTCCATTTTGGTTTCCCCCATTGTAATGCCAGACACTGAAGATGCCAGCGAGACAGATGCAGCCAAACTAGAGGAGGAATTCACGGAGATGAAAGAACAGTAAGTCTGGCGGTGGGCTGCCATTCGCGCTCGGAAACGAGAGCTCTGCATATTACCTCGGCCAGATCTTGCAAGGATTGAAACGTCAGGCCCTCTTTGTGCTGACTTGTTACCACCTGCCTGAGAGAATAGGATAGGAATAGGAACGTGAGGTGCTCTTTTTGTTGATTTATTACCACCGGCCTTTGAGAAAGGTCTTGTGAGGATTGAAATGTCAGGCCCTCTTTCATGTCAATTTGTTTGTGCACGTTTCTCCTCTGCCGCTCAGGATGTACAAGGAGAAGCTGGCATCCTTGAAGAAGCAACTGCAGAGCCTGAGCGACGGCTCCCACCCGGAGCTCAACCGCAAACTCAAGAAGCTGGAGCAGATGTACAAGGAGCGACTGAGGATGGCCGAGGTGGCGCGGTGCTGCGAGGTCAGTGCGGATAGACCCTCAGTTCAGTCAGACCGCCCTCGTCTGGCCAAGTAGCCAGCACCCCTTCCTTTACTCGCGTCTTGTACCGTCCCGGGCAACCGCATCCCGTCCCCTCTGGTTACTTTGCAGGGCTCGACCTTGGCACTAGCCCGGCGGTCATTGTCTAGTAAAAACAGCCGCGGGCTAGTAAAATGGCCCACTTTGCTAGCCCGGTGGACTAGTAAAAAGTAGACAGCAGTGTGGTTGCAAAAAATGATGCAGGCGGGGATGAGAAAGTAGAAACTAATGATTTGTTTTACTTGACCCGATAACCTTGTTTTAAATTCAATATTAATTTTACAGGGCTAGTAAAACTTGCTACGGGCTAGCAAAAAACTCAATTTACTAGCCCGGTAGGCTAGTAAAAAAAAAAACCTTAAGCGCGAGGCTTGCTTTGTAAATCTAAATGCAATTCTATGAAAATAGCCGAGGGAATTTCCGTGGCTAACTGCCCAGTTCCCACAAAATCCAACAGCTGGTTCTGTTGAGTTTTGTCAGGTTTTGCCCAGAAGGGTAGCAAACTGCTGTTGGATTTTGTTTGAATTCAGTCCCAACGGCCGAGTGAGACACTGTTTGATTCGTTCAGGTTTGGGGTTGGGACATGGGACTTGTGAAAGTGTTTGGAGAATAGTGGCACTGCACTGGTATTGTTTTGGTGGGTGAGTTCACCCACAGGCTCTTGGTCATTTTCTGGTCAGTACGGTATTGGAGTTTGTGGCACTGTACTGGCACTGCTTTCGTGGGTGTGTTCACCCACGGGCTCTTGGTCATTTTCTGGTCAAGTGTTGGGAGTTTGTGGCTCATATGATGTGCCACGTTGGACTAGGCTATCTTAACACACTGAGGTTCTGCTGTTACTCTTCATTGTTCTGTTAATTTCTTTTTGCGGCGGCAGATTGAAGCTGTGGAGCGGGACTTCATCCGGGAGAAGAAGAATGCCGTCAAGGACCTAGAGGTGAGTACAGAGCAGGCCCCCAGCCGTGGGACGGGGGACATCGGGGTTTGGACTTAGCAGCGGCCCTGTGGTCAAATTAAGGCTGGGTCGGTTCGGTCGGTCACACCGGTTCCCGACCGTCCCGATCGGGACCCGGTTCCGGTTTTTCAAAACCGGTGTACCGATAAAATAATAAAACACATAAGAAAATACGGCTCAGTAAGATTATTATTATTGAACATTTTAACCAATAGGGTAGTATATACATGTAGTTGATAGCAGTGTGCATCAAAGCTATGGTTGCTGGTTTTCCCATAGTAGTTAAAAAAAAACTCAAAGTCAATCCAAAGAAAAAATAAAACATCGAAAAGTATGTTAAAGTCAAGGTTTTAAAAAGTCCCACCGGTTCCTGACCGGTTCAGCGACACTGGTTCCTGGTTTTGAAAATTAGCAGGATGTCGCAACACTAGGTCAAATGGCTGTTTGAGATCTCTGACCAGTTGAAGGCCATCCTCAGTCGGTCCAGCCGACGACTTGGGGGTAAAAAAAACAAAAACAAAAGCAGTCGCTGCACTGCTTCTTGTAGTTTTTCAATCATCAATTGCTTTAGCAATGATGGCGATTGGAGAATGCTAGATTTAAACCAAGTTCCCGTTTTTCTTTTGACCCTGTGTTATAGCAAAAGAAAATTGACCTGAAAGAGAACCTGCTGATTGAACTGGAAGACAAGAGGCGGACAATAGAGGGCGACAGACTGACCATGGAGCTAACAAGCAGTAAGCAGGATACATTTGCTGTCACGGTTTGGTTATTTGGCACCAGACCCAGTGCTTGCATTTCTGACGCAGTGTTGTTCAGTGCACCATGCACCACTATTCAGTGTGCCATGTGAGTGTGCCTATAAGCCGGTCACTCCGTGCACAATGTCGCGGCCCAGGAAACACTGTGTCAGTCCCCAATTGCAAAGGTCCGATTAGCGGCAGTAAGACACCCAAGCGTGTTGATATGTGGCAGTGCAATGCATACAGTAAGCGCTTATCTCACTCAAATTTGTACGTGGGCTTCACTGGTAGTCGGCACCACCAGTGAGGTCACGAATGGAGTTCGGGGATTTGGCCGCACTTGTGCCACGCCCCTTTTAGCGGCATGTGCAGTCAGCCCAATGTCCAGATTACCAGAAAGCCTAGTACTAAATGTTTGGTCTCACTGGATTGTCAACATAGCTGCCAAGTGCCAACCATTCCTATTTCAGAGGAATCATTCCCCTTTTGGGGGGGGTAAAAACTCATCACTTTTTACAAACTCTTGACAACAGATTCTGATTTTTGGCTTGGAAATACACACGTATTCCTATGTAGTTTGCTCTATGATTCCTAGATTTTTGCAAAAGTATTCCTAATTTTCTTTAAGATAGGACGGCAGCTAGGGATTGATGGGATTGAGGAAATGGTGCCAGCCAGAGAAAAATTGATTTTTTTTTTTTTTTTAAGCTGTCATTTGTGTGTTTGTGCGCAGTGGACCCCTTGGAGGTGAAACCGGCAAGCACTCGTAAGCTGAGACGACGTCAGAACGAGCCAGTCCCCCTGCCCGAGAAGAGACGAAAACCCTCACCAGATATCCTTGAGAATTACTGGCTAACACATCTACAGATTAACTAACCATTGACGATTAGCCCCATATTATTTGATCTGACGCAGACAGTTAAAAAAAAAAATGGCAAAGAAAACTTGGACTGGACCAGGACTTGAACCGGAGATTTCTGGTTTCTGATCTCTGATTATCTGAGCTATCCAGCACTTAGAATAGCCAACTAGCCTTTGCCGGCATGGGAGCGCCAGCCAGAAGCATTCAACCAACTGCCATCATCCAAATTCACCCCCCAAAATAAATTGTAAATCTCTAAAGGCTTTCCAAAGCTTGGAAAAAGGTGTGATGCATCACAACATCATTTAGTTTTGATTGATTAGTTTTTGAAATGGCAAGAAATCAACAATCTTTTGAAGCGGACTTTTTGGTGTTTATGTTTACATTCCTTAACGTTTCCCTACCTCAGTTTTGTTTTCTCTTGTCCGATGACGACATTGCTAGTGACATGAAACTTTTGAACAAAGTTAGTACCGGTAATCAGCAGTTCAGGAAGAAAAAGGTTAAAAGCGTTTCATCACTCTTCTTCTTATTTCTTACTGTGTTGTGTGCATGTCTGCCTGAGATCCTGAAGCAGAACAAGATTTATTCCTTGGGGCCTTGGGAGTTAACAGCTTGTTTTTTACAGACTTCAATCATTTGACGAGTTCTCAAAATTTAGAGGTCCTGACGTTTCGATCCTAGCAGGACCTTTCTCAAAGGCAGAGTCAATGTATCTGTGTTGTCCTTGTCACTCTGCCTTTGAGAAAGGTCCTGCTAGGATCGAAACGTTAGGCCCACTTCATTTTGAGATTTGCATTTTGGTAATTTTAGTCAGTAAGCAGTTTGCAACATTTTTGTTTATCATTTGACGAGTTGTAAATCATTACTGTGTGCTTTTTTGTGCTATTTTTAACCACTTTGCACCGTGGCTGCTTCATAGTGTCCGTGACCACCACACGGGGGTTTTCTGAATTGTGTGTCATTTTCAAAGTTTGCTAAACAATCTGGAACCATAAATATCTGTCAATTGAATCACTAAGAGCACACCATATGTACAAGCGAGTCAAACCTGACACAATCGGATGTCTGTGCAGCTTTTGTCACGCTACATATTGTTTTGTCGTAGGTTGAAAAGAAAGTCTTTGCTTTAAAACTTGGACAGTAGTTGTGCCCGGATTTGGGGGGCCCGGTGTATAGCAACACCACCAACGCTCCGAATTCGTAGGTTTCGGCGCAAAAGTGGTTGACATACAATGATGGACAAACCCCACTGAATTATAATCTCCCTTTATGAATTAAATTAAAAGAGTATTCAAATTGAAAAAGCGAAGAATCAAAGCAACAGTTTGCATGTTCGGTTTCATCTCTTAGATTCCCTTAAAACTTTTTTCACTTCATCCCTGTTTCTGTTTAAAAAATGTTCTGTTTTTTCTGTTTTTTTTTGTTTTTTTTGGGTAATCAGCAGCAAATCAAGACAGCCTCTAACAAGAAATCCTCAGGTAAGTTTGAGTCAATTTCCTCTGAACCCCCCCCCCCCCAAAACGTTGTGTTGCACTGCACCTGTCATCTTCGCGATATTGATATGTATACTTGCGGGGTTTTTTTTATTGTAGTTGATTTTTTACTGTAATAGCTTACATTTTACTGTAATAGTTTATTTTTACCTTTGTTCATAAATTTCTTTTGTGGTTGTGTTTGTTGTGAAGCACTCTGAGGTTTTACGTAAGGTGCTATTATAAATATCTATTATTATTTTTATTATTATTGTTAATGGGTGTAATACTGTAATGACCTTTTTCATTTCCCCATCCTCTTCACTCAACCCCCCCCCTCATCAGTGACACCCAGCGACAAGCACCATCCTCCCACCACCAACAACAACAACAGCAACGTGCCCAGTGCCAGCAACGCCGGCAGCACGGGTCCCGCCCAGCCCAAGTACGTGGTGCGCATTGCCGACAGCAAGCTGTTCTACGAGAAGCGCTGGTTCCACAGGGGGCAGAACATCTACGTGGACTCCAAGGATACCGGCAAGGTGTCGGCCGTCATCAGCTCCATCGGCACCAACGAGGTCAGTGGGTCACGACTCTCTGTACGTCTCCTCTAAGCTCCTGGCTCTGAACTCACCGAAAGCTAATGACTGCTCTTCACAGGAGTGTGATATTCATGTGGCTAGCGGCTAGAACTCAGGAAAAGGTGGGGTTGCCGGGCAAACCTGATGACATTTGACATTGCAGGTGTCATTTTTATCAGCCTGGTGTCATTTCTACCAGCCTGATGGAATTTGTTTTGGCCTGATAGCATTTTTACCGGCCTGATAGCATTTTTACCGGCCTGGTGGCATTTTTACTGGCGTAATGGCATTTTTACCGGCCTGGTGCCTTTGTACTGGCTTGATGTAATTTTTACTGGCCTGATAGCGTTTGTACCAGCCGGGTGCCTTTGTACCGGCCTGATGGCATTTTTACCGGCCTGGTGGCATTTTTACTGGCCTAATGGCATTTTTACCGGCCTGGTGCCTTTGTACTGGCTTGATGTCATTTTTACTGGCCTGATAGCATTTGTACTGGCCTGATAGCATTTTTACTGGCCTGGTGGCATTTTAACTGGCCTAATGGCATTTTTACCGGGCTGGTGCCTTTGTACTGGCTTGATGTCATTTTTACTGGCCTGATATCGGTTGTGATGGCCGGGTGCCTTTGTACCGGCCTGATAGCATTTGTACCGGCCTGATGGAATTTTTACCAGCCTGATGGCATTTTTATCGGTCCTCATAATTAGCCTCATCAGTTAATGACCAACTCACTCAGTGCCTTGTGTAGTCCTGCTGACAATGTATGTAGGTTGTCACAGAGTTCTCTTCTTTTCTCCTCTCCTCTCCTCTCCTCTCCTCTCCTCTCCTCTCCTCTCCTCTCCTCTCCTCTCCTCTCCTCTCCTCTCCTCTCCTCTCCTCTCCTCTCCTCTCCTCTCCTCTCCTCTCCTCTCCTCTCCTCTCCTCTCCTCTCCTCTCCTCTCCTCTCCTCTCCTCTCCTCTCCTCTCCTCTCCTCTCCTCTCCTCTCCTCTCCTCTCCTCTCCTCTCCTCTCCTCTCCTCTCCTCTCCTCTCCTCTCCTCTCCTCTCCTCTCCTCTCCTCTCCTCTCCTCTCCTCTCCTCTCCTCCCCTCTCCTCTCCTCTCCTCTCCTCTCCTCCCCTCTCCTCTCCTCTCCTCTCCTCTCCTCTCCTCTCCTCTCCTCTCCTCTCCTCTCCTCTCCTCTCCTCTCCTCTCCTCTCCTCTCCTCTCCTCTCCTCTCCTCTCCTCTCCTCTCCTCTCCTCTCCTCTCCTCTCCTCTCCTCTCCTCTCCTCTCCTCTCCTCTCCTCTCCTCTCCTCTCCTCTCCTCTCCTCTCCTCTCCTCTCCTCTCCTCTCCTCTCCTCTCCTCTCCTCTCCTCTCCTCTCCTCTCCTCTCCTCTCCTCTCCTCTCCTCTCCTCTCCTCTCCTCTCCTCTCCTCTCCTCTCCTCTTCTCTCCTCTCCTCTCCTCTCCTCTCCCAAACAGATCTGCGTGAGGAAAACGGCAGACAACCAGAAGATGCGGATCTACGTCTCGCAGATGCAGAAGGGCAAATACAAGATCAGGAAGCGGTCTACCTGAGGGACAGGACCCACTCGGCCCTGAACACCCTCCCCCCTTCCCTTTCCTTTCCTTCCTCCCTCCTGACCCACTTGGGCTGTCATGGGTTTCAACCACCTTGCCCGATTGAGAACTCTGCCCCAATTGGAGACCCAGTGTATTATACTTGTACATATATCCTTGGTCCTATACGTCGTGTACATTGTGGTACTGTGGTGACGAGCATCACTATATTTTTTAGGTAGCAGCAAAAGAACGAGACAAAAAGAAAACCTGCCGACATCTTTTTGAGAGTGTTGTGACTTCAGTCTTTTTGAGGTCGACAGTTTGGAAAATGAATACTTCCCTGTGAGTTTCACTGTGATATCGCATGTGATATCGTCATTGCAGTGCAATGAGATACAATCTGAATGCATGGATGAATGTTGACAGAGAAACTGAAGTCGTCTTGCCGTTAGAGACTCCCTGCTGAAGACAAGGAAAGAAAACTGCATCCAGTGTGAAGCAGGGGTGTGATCCCTGGAGATATACGGCAGTTAATGGTTAAATGTAATTCAATGAGGGTTTGCCCTGCTCGACGTGATACGCGCTGAGTGATGAGTGCTTTGCTCAAAGCCGTATAGAAAAAATATCAGGCAGCTCGGGCAGGATTTGAACCCGCGACTCCCGCTTTCTAGTGAAGATGTCTGCGTTAGAAAGCAGGAGTCGTGGGTTCGAATCCCACCCGTGGGTCCTGGTATCAGCCATTGTGCAAAGCACTGAGCACTCGGTGCTTATTCCGTCGAGCAGGGCAAACCCTCATTGAATCACATTCTCCTCACCACAATCATGAAGTTATATCTATATTGGTTAAATGCTTCTGACTGGTGCCCCCACCCTGGCGTACACCGGTTGATTATTTGGGAAGGCCGCCATCTAAGGGCAGGATAGCTCAGACGGTAAGAGCGCTGATACGCAAAACCAGAGGTCTCGGGTTCAAATCCCGGTCTAGCCAAAGTTTTCTTTGCCATATTTATTCATTTTACTAATTTTGCGCTGACATCGTTTTAGATAGAGCGCTATATCTCAGTGTCAGTAGTTTAATTTTCAGGGAGAGGTGACTGATACAATTTTAAATGGACTTCCACTGCAGACTATTTTGACTTAATTTGGTAAAGACCTGACCTTGCAGGAACATTTGTCTGCTCTCTCAACCAACTCGAAAATTCTGCTTAAACAGCGCGATTCTTTTGCAGGGTGTAGCTCAGTTTGCCGGGACAATGCAGATGGCGGGAAAAGCCTGTAGATGATGATGTAACCTCGGTTATTAGAGAAATGTCTCAATTTGAAGCCAAGATAGTATGATGCCTCTGGCTGTCCCGTGAAGTTACACGTACCTTCATCAGAATTCAGAAATGGGAAATAAACTTCCAACAAAGAATATACAGTGAAGACGTCTCCTCTTAAAAAAATGATGAAGTATATTTCAGAAATCTGCCGCCAGAAAATATCTACTTTTTTTCACTGATATACTCGGCACACTTTTTTAAATCACCCTGCCTTGATTGGAAACCTTTGTTTTAACCAGAAAGTTGCTGATTGTTTTTCTGAATTTTCACAATTTACCATAAAAAAAAACGAAAGAGGGTGGTTTCCTCTAGTTAGTTTTATTTCGTCAAGAGGAAATTTAATTTTTGACTTTTTTGTCCAAGTCCCAACAAAAACCCTAATACTGTAAGACCCTTTCTTTAAAACCAAAATGTCTTCTGTTTGTATTGTGTCTGGTAAAATGAAAACCCCCCAAAATGAAGTTTTTAGGTTGTAATCTGCAGGACAGACTCTTTCAAACAGTGACTGGTATCACTAACGGGAGAATAAACATTTCCATATCAAATTGTAACGCTCGTTCGTAAGGTGACTATGGTGTGAATTTCTCTCAGCATTGCTAATAAAAGATTGTACAGCACTTTAAAGGTAGCGATGCAGGACTAGGTGGTCTAGTGTCAACTCATTTGTGTTTTGTGATATACAAAAATGTTGGAAACTGCTTACTGACTAAAATTACCAAAATGTAAATCTTAAAATTTAGTGGGCCTGACGTTTAGATCCTAGCAGGACCTTTCTCAAAGGCAGAGTGACAAGGACAAAATAGATACATGTACACGAAGGAAGGGGGGAGAGAGTGAATAGGACACGGATGAGAAACAAAGGACAAAGAGTGAAGCTGGTAGGGAGAGATCAAAGGGAAGAGCAAGGGGTAGGGTAGGGATTAGTGAGAGGAGGGGGAAAGATCAAAGAGAAGGGCAAGGAGTAGGGTAGGGATTAGTGACAAGAGGGGGAAAGATCAAAGAGAGAAGTGTGAAGGACTGAACACAAAAGAAGGATTATCAGAAAGCTGCATGGTGTTAGTCATTACCCTCCTGGATGTTGAGACCATGTGGTTGAATAGTCCGAAGACGCTTCATCCAAATTTTCTCACGGCTAAGACGGACAGCATTACTATGGTGACCAAGTGATTTTTGTTTTGTATGAGAAGCTTCGAAATGCAACAAGAGGCACATCTACAAGGCCACGGCATGATGAGGTAGGGAGGCCAGTTCCTTTCCTCGCCGCCTTTCAACCTTCCCCCAGCTCTTAAAGAGAGCCAGCTACCCACTCGCTGCTGGATGGACAGAGTTTTTTCCAGCTTCTGTTTTCGGTTGGATTTGAACAAGCAACCCCCTGCATTACAGACAAATTCTCTAACCGTTCAATCACAGCTCTATCCCTAGTAGTAACATTTCAACAACAAAACTATGTATGTGGGTGTGTATTGTGTACATAGATCAGATCATCGGATACTTATCTGCTTGCAGTCCCACACGTCCATAATTTATGGGGTGAGCGGGCTTTCTCCCATGCTGGTCCTACCCTCTGGAATGTTCTTTCTCAGGAAGTCCGTAGTATGTCCTCCATATCGGATTTCAAATCCTCTCTCAAAACATATTTGTTCGATCAGGTTTTCCTAATTAATAGTATATGTAGTATTTTCTTTGATTCTGAATAATGTTGTTAAGCGCCTTGAGCGTCTTTGCAGATGGATTCTGGCGCTCTAGAAATGTCCGTTATTATTATTATATTAACATGCACATACATGTATAATATCATCGTCAGTTTATTGTCATCGTCATAACGATGTAGTCCTCAATCATAATTAATGCATCATCATCAACATCATCAAGCTATTTGCAGCTTATGCTTTTGCACTGTGTAAGATCACGATCCATCAGTGAGTATTGGTATGCTGATGACTCCGTCATAATTATCAATTCTTTTCTGCAAAACTGAATGAAATGCCCAAATATCTAATTCTGTAACATGTATATTGTGGTCATATAGGTGAGCAAGCCATTGATATCATCTTGCCATTGCTACATGCTCAAGTTCTTACAAACAAAACTAACAACACACCACCATAAATGTTTGTTTCGTCATTTTATTGCAGACAGACTGGGCTTCAATACAGTCCCCTCGCGACGACATTCAAGGCATGAAAACCTTTTGATAAAAGCGAAATAAAACAAAACAAAAATTAAGTAAAACGTCCGTAACTGATTTCCTCAGATACTTGAATGCATAACATGACTCCATAAAACACAAACCAGTTGTTTTCTGGAAAATTTTAAAAGAAAAATGCCGTTCACTGAAATTGATAGTACAGAATTTCTTATTTGAACTTATAACTATCGTTGTCAAGGGTACCAAATCCACTAAATTCAATGAGGGTCTGCCCTACCTGATGCTTATTAGCACTGAATACTCGGTGCAATTTTTTTTTAAAGTAAGCAATCCAACTAATCATACATCTGGTAAGGGAAACCCTAATTGAAATAAATGCAACAACAAAAAAATGCATCCAATGTATCTACATTGCCACTTGCTTGCCTTCAGAAAAGTGAACATTTGGGAGGCAAACGAATTCCCCAAAAGTGTCAAAGGTGTACAGAAAATATCAAATAAAATAGCAAATAAAATGAAGATTCTCCATCTGTAGTGTGAAGGCCACAAGGTACAACTACTGCAACTGTCGTCAAGGCTAGAAGACTTTGTTATGGGACTTTCCAACATGGATGGAAATCAAAACTAGGACCATCGTATGGATGAGGGTTCTTCAATCAAGTATGACGAAGATACGAAGTCACAAAGGGACCAACGGATGACAGAAGAAACTTTGCGATGACACCATGTACATCATCTCTTAAGAGGAGTAAGACTCTCAAAAGAGCCGGCTACTCAACGTTTCAGGCAGTGTGTACTCTGCCCGTCGTCGGGAGACTCCTATCTATTTGTACAAAGTGAATGAGCAATTTTAGGAGAAGAAAAAAGAAGAAGGAAACAAAAAGTCCAAAGGCTTTTCGGCTATGCTGAAACGGCAAAAAAGCCCCCCCCCCCCTCCTATGGAGATCTCAGCCAGCTGGATGGTGGTCACGGCGCCCTCGGTTGGCGGATGATGGCCAGGCTTGGAGGTGGGCACTAGCGCTGGATAAAGTAGCGGTACTGGGGATTGTATCTGTACGGCTTGGAGCGGCCACGGCCCCTGAGTTGAGAGATGGACAGGAAAGATGTCAGTTACCGGGGTGGCAGGGAAACCCGTGGGAATCATCCTCCTTAAGAAGGTTTTTCTGAGGGCCTTACGGGCCAAGGCTCACAAATCCTGATGAAGCATCCTAAAAGCACTTCCAATGGGAAACTCATCATAGATGTGAAAGGCCGTATGGTTTCTGTGCATCGCTTAGTGTCTTACCATTGTAAGTAACGTTTGGTGCAGTCAACCACAGATGATATAGAGGTGTCATGGCATATCAATAATACCTATACATTTATTTTACACACCACACAAAGGACAAATGCTCATTGAATTACATTCTCCTCGACGCAAACATCATGTTATATCTTTGATGCAACGCGGTACCCGCCGCTATACATTATTCGAATCCACCACACGACCTCGACCAGCTCGGTGGTCCAGTGGTTAAGACGTCCGTACTAGAATTCGGGAGTCGCGGGTTCAAATCCTGCCCGAGCTGCCTGAAATATTTTTATCAGGCACCGGGCAAAGCACTGAGCATTCAGTGTTTACCACCACGTCGAGTAAGGGCAAAACCTCTTTGAATTACATTCTCCTCGACGCAAACATCATGTTATATCTATGACACACCACACAACTAAGCATATCTGAACATAGGACTAAATATATCTGAATGCAGAAACTGTGCGCAACAAAACCTCATTAGTGAAGAGGAATACTGAGTCAACAGTTCTCTTAAGTAATACGAAAAATGTTGCAAACTGCTTACCAACTTAAATGACAATAATTTACAAAACTGAAGCATTTGCATAGCCAGCGGTCCATTTTACCACTCATCATAACGTAGGATCAATCATATGATTATTAGCGATGCAAAGAAATCGTGTGGTCTAGCATACCTTGCGATGGGTTATCCGTTGTAAGTTGAAATCCAATGCATCATAAGGCTTCGCGAAAAACCAGGGTTTTCACAAAGCCTCACATCATAACTCACTTCAGAATGGATAACCCATTGTAAGTTGTGATAGGCCGTATGGTTTCTGTGCATCACATCGACTCATCGACTTGCGATTGATCGTAAGTTACAATGGGTTTGGTGAAACCGACCGTAGCCCTGATGATGACAGGACCTCCCTCAGAGGCAGAAAGCCCTGGCAGGTACCCGTGTCCTACCATCAACACCCTTCCCCCAAAAACCACGGCCCTCTTGCCTCCCTACCTGGTCAGTCGTATGAACATCTTCTCCCGGGCAAACTCGGTGGGGCCTTCGGCGCCCTCCCCTTCCCCTTTGGCCTCCACGAAGACGTCAAAGCACATGAGGAGACGCTGGAGCTGGCAGGAAAGCAGGTAGTCATGCGTTGTCTCCGTCACCAGCTCCATGCAGTGCAGGTTCAGCTCCGACTCCAGATCCTAGCCCGAGAGAGAGAGAGAGAGAGAGAGGGAGAGAGGGAAAGAGAGAGGGGGAAGAAAGAGAGAGAAGGTGGAAGAAGGGAGGGAGAGAGAGAGGGGAGGGAGAGGGGGAGGGAGAGGGGGAGAGAGAGAGGGGGAAAAGAAAGAGACAGGGGGGAGAAGGGAGGGAGGGGGAGAAGGGAGGGAGAGAGAGAGAGAGGGGAGAGAGAGGGGAGGGAGAGGGGGAGGGAGAGAGGGAGAGAGAGAGGGGGGAAAGAAAGAGAGAGAGGAGGGAGAGGGGGAGGGAGAGAGGGAGAGAGAGAGGGGGAAAAGAAAGAGAGAGGGAGAAGGGAGAGAGAGAGAGGGGAAAAGACAGAGAGAGAGGGGGAGAAGGGAGGGAGAGAGAGAGGGCGAGGGAGAGGGGGAGAGAGAGAGGGGGGAAAGAAAGAGACAGGGGGGAGAAGGGAGGGAGGGGGAGAAGGGAGGGAGAGAGAGAGAGAGGGGAGAGAGAGGGGAGGGAGAGGGAGAGAGGGAGAGAGAGAGGGGGGGAAAGAAAGAGAGAGAGGAGGGAGAGGGGGAGGGAGAGAGGGAGAGAGAGAGGGGGGAAAAGAAAGAGAGAGGGAGAAGGGAGAGAGAGAGAGGGGAAAAGACAGAGAGAGAGGGGGAGAAGGGAGGGAGAGAGAGAGGGCGAGGGAGAGGGGGAGAGAGAGGGGGAAAAGACAGAGAGAGAGGGGGAAAAGACAGAGAGAGAGGGGGAGAAGGGAGGGAGAGAGAGGGGGCGAGGGAGAGGGGGAGAGATAGAGGGGGAAAAGAAAGAGAGAGGGGGGAGAAAGAGAGAGAAGGTGGAAGAAGGGAGGGAGAGAGAGAGGGGAGGGAGAGGGGGAGGGAGAGGGGGAGAGAGAGAGGGGGGAAAGAAAGAGAGAGAAGGTGGAAGAAGGGAGGGAGAGAGAGAGGGGGGAGGGAGAGGGGGAGAGAGAGAGGGAGAGAGAGAGGGGGAAAGAAAGAGAGAGGGAGAAGGGAGAGAGAGAGGGGAGGGAGAGGGGGAGGGAGAGAGGGAGAGAGAGAGGGAGGAAAAGAAAGAGAGAGGGAGAAGGGAGAGAGAGAGAGGGGAAAAGACAGAGAGAGAGGGGGAGAAGGGAGGGAGAGAGAGGGGGCGAGGGAGAGGGGGAGAGAGAGAGGGGGAAAAGACAGAGAGAGAGGGGGAGAAGGGAGGGAGAGAGAGGGGGCGAGGGAGAGGGGGAGAGAGAGAGGGGGAAAAGACAGAGAGAGAGGGGGAGAAGGGAGGGAGAGAGAGGGGGCGAGGGAGAGGGGGAGAGATAGAGGGGGAAAAGAAAGAGACAGGGGGGGGAAGGGAGGGAGGGGGAGAAGGGAGGGAGAGAGATAGAGAGGGGAGAGAGAGGGGAGGGAGAGGGGGAGGGAGAGAGGGAGAGAGAGAGGGGGGGAAAGAAAGAGAGAGGAGGGAGAGGGGGAGGGAGAGAGGGAGAGAGGAAGATAAAGAGAGGGAGGGAGAGAGGGAGATGGAAACAAACTATGAGGAAAACAACCACAAGTCCTCTATGGTGTGCACAATTCAGTTCTTCTTTGAGATCTGAGGGTAGCAAGTTAAGAGTACTGAAGTTTGCAGTGACACCGTTTTACAGTCATTTTTAAGTTTCATACAAAAATTCTAGAGTTTGGACTTACCCGAATGTCGTTGTCGTTGCTATGGTTATGCTCTCCCCTCAGCGTGACCCCAACCACAATGTGAGGAGGGCATTGTGGGTAATCCACACTGACCAAGATGGCCGCTTTCAGGGTAGCTGTTTAACGGGATTCATCATGTAAGACATTTCAGTTGCAATAAAATACTGCGTCATCATCAGTGCATTTATGAATGTTCCAGAATGAAGTGATTCAATGACATCTTTCGAGTATCCTGTGTAAGACCTTTGAAATAAAACTAGCCTTTACTTTGCCATGGCAAGTATAGGTACACGTACCCGGGTCTCAACTGTGAACACTGACCAGGGTCTGAGAGCCACTACAAACAGCACCAGGCCAGGAGAAACTGTGATGCCAGTGGCCCGGTTGGCCAAACCAAAAGTGCAAGGAAATGAGAGTGCCTGCACTGCAGAAGTCAAGTTTAGAGCCATGTCTGGGCCACCATTTGACCAGCACTTGGCTACTATTTGGCCACCATCACTTGGCTGTTTGACCACCACTTGGCCATCATTTGACCGTTACTTGGCCATCACTTGGCTGTTTGACCACCATTTGGCCATCATTTGACCATTACTTGGCCATCATTTGGCTGTTTGACCAAAACTTGGCCATCATTTGGCCAGCATTAGGCCACAAATTGATCACCATTGGGCTAACACTTGGCCATCATTTGGTAACCATTTTGGCCACCACTTGTCAACCATTCAGCCACCATTTCAAGGCCCAAAGACAAAGGTGAGGATACCTACCGGACCCCCTTGTGCATGTGGCCACA
The DNA here is from genome assembly GCA_949987565.1 of Luidia sarsii. NCBI lineage: Eukaryota > Metazoa > Echinodermata > Asteroidea > Paxillosida > Luidiidae > Luidia > Luidia sarsii. Next base: position 25,510,506 of record OX465105.1, on the reverse strand, counting down.
TAGTAGTAGGAAAAGTCCTCAGCCAACTCCAACGCCGACGATTCTCGCAGGAAGGCCAAGGCCTAGTGAAAAGAATCAAAGATGGCGCAAAATCAAAACAGAAAAACACTTTCATTGAAACAAAAGTCGAGAAAAACTGATTGGGAAATTCGGAAGCAATTTTTAAAAATGGCAAAGAAAAACTTTGACTGGTCCGGACTGAGCTATCCTGCCCTTAGATGGCAGCCTTCTCAAATAGTCGACTAGTTTTGATGAGATGGGGGCGCCAGTCAGAAGCAATTTAAACACTGCCGTATATCTCCATGAATTGCAGAGATCTGTGCTTGCCATACCTGAAACTCCTCCTTGGTGATCATCTTCCAGGATGTCAGACGGGCCGTGATTTTGGCCGGGAAGAGCCCCATGGACTGGGCTGGTACAGGCACAGCATTTCGCTCTGCAGAGGGAAGACAACAACAAGAAGCTCTAACCACTTTGCCCCGGCCCCATTGCTGCAGGCTTCTTCCGTTCCCTCAAACGAGGAATGATGACGATGATTGTGCAGCACACTGAGCAGGCAAAGCCGTTTGTGTCTCACTTGGGAGTGCCTGTATCTAGTGCCTTGGTGAGACCTTAGGCAATAGCTTGAATTGGTCTCCACAGAGAAACTCTCAAGGTGTATAGGTCTCCAAAAGGATTTCACAAAACTGGTACACTGTATTTATCAACGTTTTTATCAATTTTATATGTATTTCTATGTAAAATTCTCTGCAATTCAGCCGTCCTGCTGCGAATGAGATTTTTAATAATAAACCATGAATAATAATAATTTTAAAAAATGATAATTAAAAAAAATGTTTTGATGGGTAAGAATCTGTCGTGTTTAATATCAGGGACATACAGTCCAAATTTCTACCCAGTGGTTGATTTCACCAAACTCTTCGCAAATCGCAAGACGGTGAGCGATGCAAAGACGCCTTACGGTCTGTCACAACTTACGATGGGTTTATCCATCGTGAGTTGAGTTACGACGCATCGTCAGGCTGTGTGAAATCCACCCCTGGTAAAAGTGGTTGAAACGGGAGCACAAAAATCCACTTCCAGGGATGCAAGTGACCGAAAAAGTCATTTCCTGAAAATCACCGAAGGCCAATAAATTGTGCGACTGTGAGTGAGCGTTTACGCGACCGAGATTCACAGTAGGGGTGCAGGCGCCCTTCAGTTTTTAGGATTTTAACAGATAAAATTGAGCAGTTTGAGATACCAGTTTGACATAAAATATATATTTTTTTTTTAATGGAAAAAAAAAAAATCCGGAAATCCAAACAAAAATTATGCCATTTCCGGAAATCCAGAAATTTCTGGAAGTCTTACATCCCTGCACGTCTCCACAAAGATACAGATTGGGGTACGGGGTGTACTGACCGAGAGACACAAGCTGTTTGGTCAGGGCCAGACGGGCCCGTGTGCGAGACCGGAGAGCCTTGAGCGTGGACTCCATGTGGCTGGTGCTGACGGCGGTGACGGCCCTGGTCTCCTGGCCGTCCTCAGGCAGGAAGTCCAGGCCGGCCAGCCACTGGGCCCAGCGGTAAGGGAACCCCATCTGCCCCACGTAGGCACTCATGGAATCCATGCTGGAATGAGCGGGAGAGACGTTCGCTTATCAGACACAACCAACGGCATTCTCCTTGACGCAAACATCATGTTAAAGGCCCTATACAACATCGGTAAAGGCCAAAAGATTGCCACAGTTTGTGTCTTAAACCATTAAACATCCAAAAAAAGAAATCCTGCAAAGGTTTTAGCTCAAATGGTAATCTGAGTAGAAAAAGGCAAAAAATCATCAAGGTCTTCGCACCGTTCTGTAGTGTAAGAAATAGTTTATTATTAGCGAGTAATCTGATTTTTTTTTTTTTTTTTTCAATTGGTTTTTTTTTTATTGATGTTTTTTTTTTTTGATTTTTTTTTTCAATTGATTTTTTTTTAAGGGTTGTCATCACACATGGAAAAAAAACAAAAACAAGAAAGACATGAATGAAACTGCTCACCCCAACTTGCTGAACTGGTAGGCGTTGGAGGTGTTGGGCGAGACTAGGCCGGTATCTCCGGGCCGTAGACAGCTCAGGAGGTTTTCGGACGAGAGGAGATCTCTGCCGAGAAGAGAGGAAAAACTCATGTGAGTGTGTGGGGGGGGGGGGAAGGGACCACAATCATTCAAGTGCACAATCACTACGGCAAAAAAAAGTGTGTCATTGAACGTGATTCCAGCAGACAAGAGGTGATCACTGACTGGGAATTCAATGAAAATACAAGGGCCTAGAAAAAAAATACCAACCTGAACCCTCCCTGCATCTATCCCATAAATATTCGTATCTATCCAAAGCATGTTCATATTAAGAATTAACACTGCTGCAAACTAAAACAAATGTAGGAAAGACTGACTGGGAACTTATGAACAAATTGAACAAATTGACTGGACTGGGTTTGGAACCCGAGACCTCTGGATTTGAGCACCAGCGCCCTTACCATCTGAGCTATCCAGCCCTTAGATGGTGGCCTCCCAAAATAAGTCAACTTGTCTTTGCCGATTGTTGTAAATCTGGCTACAGTTGCACGGGGATCACACAAGTTGAGAGGATGTGACTACACATGGAGGGAACTAGAGAAGATGGGGCTACACATGGAGGGAACTAGAGAGGATGGGGCTACACATGGAGGGAACTAGAGAGGATGGGGCTACACATGGAGGGAACTAGAGAGGATGGGGCTACACATGGAGGGAACTAGAGAGGATGGGGCTACACATGGAGGGAACTAGAGAGGATGGGGCTACACATGGAGGGAACTAGAGAGGATGGGGCTACACATGGAGGGAACTAGAGAGGATGGGGCTACACATGGAGGGAACTAGAGAGGATGGGGCTACACATGGAGGGAACTAGAGAGGATGGGGTTACACATGGAGGGAACTAGAGAGGATGGGCTACACATGGAGGGAACTAGAGAGGATGGGGCTACACATGGAGGGAACTAGAGAGGATGGGGCTACACATGAAGGGAACTAGAGAGGATGGGGCTACACATGGAGGGAACTAGAGAGGATGGGGCTACACATGGAGGGAACTAGAGAGGATGGGGCTACACATGGAGGGAACTAGAGAGGATGGGCTACACATGGAGGGAACTAGAGAGGATGGGGCTACACATGGAGGGAACTAGAGAAGATGGGGCTACACATGGAGGGAACTAGAGAGGATGGGGCTACACATGGAGGGAACTAGAGAGGTAGGCACAGGACTAGCCCTGCTTGGAGTAAGACATGGCGACTTCTGATGTCCCAGAAGCGAGAGAGCAAGCCGGAGGGACTACCTGGCCACCACACTCACTTGGCATAAGGGGACGCCTTGGCCGATGCAGACGGCTGTAGGCTGACGGCCACGGTAACAATTTGCAGAGATGTCAGGAAGGCATAGGACAGGATCAGCACCGAGCCATCTGTGCAGTGGGAAAACAACCAATTGGAGCAAGCTTTTATCAGACTCGGCCAGAAATTGCTCACACTCTCGCAAAGCACAACGTCACATGCACAGGATTTTTTCTTAACAACTTTACAGTGTACAACTGCAAAGCTATGCACTGTACTTTGCAAGTGCGCAAAAATTGTGCAAATGTGACCCAGCACAGCATAATGAAGAATAACCCCATTTTTGAGATTTTGAGGTTTTCTAATGATGTGAAAGAGGATACCATTAGCTTTCGAATGATATCAAAATATAATATCCTCTTCTCCTTAAAATTTCCGGAAAAAAAAAAAATTGATTTGCAATCGAATTGTGAAGATACTTTAACTTCAGGCGTTGTTCACTCAAAAAGTGTTTTGGTGGGATATTCCTCATGTCGTTGTGCCGGGTCACAAATGTTGAGTGCACTGGACAAATCAGAGGCTTAAGAAACTTTATCATCTTTGGCAAAGTCGGGTTTTCACAAATGTTGATGGACCACCTCGGGTATGGTATTTGCCTTCAAAAGACACCACCTCAGAGGTCAAAACCAGGTCAGAATTAGGAACACAAAAGAATCAGCAGTTGAGCATACCTATAAAGTAATCAAACGGGAATGTCTCCAATTTGTCTCGTTTGCCAATTCTAATCAATTTTCCACTGAAAAATTTCAAATCTAAATCTGACCTTTGAACTTGAGCGTCATGACAACCTGGAGGGGATGCTTGGCCAGGAGCTTCTGCTTCTTCTCCTCGAGCTTGTTGCCCAGCGTCTTCCGTCGCCGTTTCTGGAGGAGAGGAGGAGAAGGAGGTGGGGGAGGAAAGTCAACACCAGGTCAGCAAGGGCCCTTTTCCAAAACCTGGCTTAGGCTCAGGCTCCGGCTTTGTCTTTGTTTCTTTCGTCCATCTTCAAGTACAAGGCATGAGAACGGGAGGCCTTTGGCTTCATGATACTGTATTTTGACAAAAAAAATCCAAAGCTTCAACTTCAACAAAAAACTTTCGTTTTCAGCTTTTGGATAACAAAGCTGGAGCCGGAGACAAAGCTGGAGCCGGAGCCTAAGCCAGGTTTTGAAAAAGGGCCCATGTGCTGGTCCAATTTTCACAGAGCTGCTGCTCAAAGCCCAAAACCCGCCAAACATGACATTGCTTTTCTCGGTTAACACACGCTTGACAACAGTGATTCCACAAGATGCATGTTGCGGTCAGTGCAAATAGAATGTTGGCTGTCAACCCAAGACCAATGTCACAGAGCTGCTTAAGAGTGAAATTCCGCTTAGCACAAAAAATCCATCCTTAGTGAATCGGGATGAACAACTATATTTCAAATTCATGTTTGGTTACTCAAAGTTGCACTCGACTATCCTTGCCTCGTATGAAACATAAGTAGAGATGTTGCTTCCATCTGATCAAGCATAGATTTGGTTGTTTGTGAGCAGCTCAATAAGACTGTATCAAGGAAGGCTTCTCATGCTTTAGCATGTGAAAAATGCGGACGATGTCTTAGACGAATGTTGCGGACGAATGTTTAAGACATTGAGAATTTCAGTTCCGGGGAACGTCGGCACACGATTCCATCAGCCTGCTTGCGTGGCTGAGATTGTGAGTCCCAACCCCTAAGGGTTCGCAGTGCTTGTGTCTCTGTGCGAAGATAATTTACCGGATTCACTTACAGACTGGCTGAGACTCTCCTCGTTCTCAGAGTCGCTGTCCTCCTCCAAGACGGGCGACTGTGACCCTGCCAAGGTCACCGCATCCTTGTCGCCCTCTATCTTCAGCGACATTGACGAATCTACAATTTAAAAAAAAAAAGTTTGTTAAATTCTAATCAAGTTCTGAGCAGCCACAACGCCTTGCCAAGACAATTTGCCATTAGGAGGATTTCAAGATGAAATTTTGAACAGGATACTCTACGGCAGACAGACAGTCAAAATAAAGTTCAGTTCATTGTACTATGCATAATGGGCCCCCTTTTGTCTGTCAGACAATCCCTTGACAAAAGCCACACAGACGTCCAAATTGTGCCAACTTTTGACTCAAGGATACAGATAATGTACTCTGTATAGATTTATGCTTGCAGATCTATTGTGTTCCAGTTAATGAGGGAGTTTTAAAAATGCAGTGGCTATTGTTACGGCAGTCATCAGTGTGGTTCCCTCACCTGAAAGTATTCGTCAGCATTGCAGGCTGGTTGAACCAGACTATTCGTTGATAGTCTGGTTCCAAGAGATAAACATCCTGACAAATTTTGCTAAGTACGTCAGGGAACCACATGGACGACTGCGTTTTAAAAATGGCACTGTGAAGGCCGGTGGCGCTGAAATAGCGCTGTCATAAAAGGGGGGGGGGGCCAAATTTGAACGCACAATATGTCACACGAATATAAATGCATGTGAAGAGGGTTCCTCATGGAATGACGGTATCCGGACGTAGGTTCCAATGGGTGCCCAGTGTCTATGGGCTAGACAGGTCTGCAGAGGAGACTCACCACGGGCTTCTTGGTAGGCACTGGCCTGGACGTAGAGAATGTAGAGAGGTCTGGGCAGCAGCTTGGCCGTCTGATGCTGGGCTCTGATCTCATCAATTGGCATGGAGAGGTACTCCTGAACTGGAACAGTGGCCTGATTTTAAAAAAAAAAAAAAAAAAAAAAAATTTAGGGATGGTCTTCTAGCTTTGTTGGGAGGACATTTTTAAAGGAGCAGAAAAAACCGATGTCTTGACAGAAGAACCTGTCCAAGATGGTTTGAAGCACTTTCGAGGAGGTTTTTTTGTGAGTTCGTGAAGAGCTGTACTGATGTCTTTGGTTCTTTGCATAACCAACAGACGAGCATGTTTATTCATAGAGCCACAGGAAAGCACTCTGATGGGGCTACCTTTGCACATGAAACGTCTACGATCGCACCTGTCATCACCTCGTCTGGCTCACTTGCATGATAACCTTGAGTTTGTCTGCCGTTTCTTTACAAAAAAAGCACAGACATGCTCTCTGCCTTTTTCCGAATGCCCCAACCTGCATCTGTCCGTAGGACCACACCTAAGTGCTCTCAGCTGACCACCATCACTGTGAGCAGTTTCACATCCGATCTGTTGTTCAATGGACCTTTCCCATGAACCAATTTACTAAAGCTCTTATTTGCATATTTCATGGGAACGGTCCATTTGTCCTGGGGTATTGGTTCTTTACAATGTGCAGTTTCACATCCGATCTGTTGTTCAATGGACCTTTCCCATGAACCAATTTACTAAAGCTCTTATTTGCATATTTCATGGGAACGGTCCATTTGTTCTGGGGTATTGGTTCTTTACAATGTGCAGTTTCACATCCGATCTGTTGTTCAATGGACCTTTCCCATGAACCAATTTACTAAAGCTCTTATTTGCATATTTCATGGGAACGGTCCATTTGTTCTGGGGTATTGGTTCTTTACAATGTGCAGTTTCACATCCGATCTTTTGTTCAATGGACCTTTCCCATGAACTATGCAGATTAGTCCTAACGCATGCGCTTAACTAAATTTGTCCTGGGGTATTGGTTCTTTACAATGAGCAGTTTCACATCCGATCTGTTGTTCAATGGACCTTTCCCATGAACCAATTTACTAAAGCTCTTATTTGCATATTTCATGGGAACGGTCCATTTGTTCTGGGGTATTGGTTCTTTACAATGTGCAGTTTCACATCCGATCTGTTGTTCAATGGACCTTTCCCATGAACTATGCAAATTAGACCTAGCGCATGCGCTTAACTAAATTTGTTCTGGGGTATTGGTTCTTTACAATGAGCAGTTTCACATCCGATCTGTTGTTCAATGGACCTTTCCCATGAACCAATTTACTAAAGCTCTTATTTGCATATTTCATGGGAACGGTCCATTTGTTCTGGGGTATTGGTTCTTTACAATGTGCAGTTTCACATCCGATCTGTTGTTCAATGGACCTTTCCCATGAACTATGCAGATTAGTCCTAACGCATGCGCTTAACTAAATTTGTCCTGGGGTATTGGTTCTTTACAATGAGCAGTTTCACATCCGATCTGTTGTTCAATGGACCTTTCCCATGAACTATGCAGATTAGACCTAGCGCATGCGCTTAACTAAATTGGTGGGCAAGCGAGCTGCCAACCAATCATAGTTTTCCACGGGTGTGCGCGCGTTCCTTCTCACTAACAGCTTGGCGTGCGGTCATTGGCTATTCAGCGTCTCCTGCGCGCGTATTTCAAAACCTGCACGCAACGCAAACTCGTTTACCCACCAATTTAGTAAAGCTCTTATTTGCATATTTCATGGGAACGGTCCATTGGTTCTGGGGTATTGGTTCTTTACAATGTTCTATAGCGAACAATAGTCCAAAAGGCGTGACATTGCACACAATACATGACAACCTTATGTCCTAATCAATGATTCACAGCAGAAACTAAAGTAGACAGAGCCCTTGACTACTTATGCCATCTGCAAAAGGAACTTGTGCGTGCGACTCTTGAAGGACTGCGCACCCTTGTCATGAATCACACCGGCAATCATTTTTTGTCTGAGAGTTGCCTGGTACCCCGCTGCCCCTCCGGCACTCGGACTACCTTGAGAATGTTCGCCAGCTGCGGCTGCAGATTGTCCAGATATTCCTCCTTGGTGCTAATCTCCCGAGCCAGAATGTCCGTGGTGCTCTGGCAAGTTTTCAGCTTGTGCGCCAATCTGCCCAAGATTAAAAGAAAACGAACGAGCATCAGATCGGAAACCTCCTTCCCGCAAGGACTCTTGCGCAGGAGGGTTTTGGACACGGAGTGATACCCCTCTCCTACAGCAGTGTAACTTCACATAGCTTATGTCTGGGACAATTGCCCATCAAGTTTCAAGGTCATTGGTCAATAGATTATATGTGTTCTAAAATTTGACCTTTTTGATGACGTCATGATTACGTCATATCATTTTTGACCGAAAATGGATATTGTGAACCATACACTAATACATGTAGTTGCAAAAATTAAATCAGAAAAATCATGTTTTTTTGTTTTGGTTTTTTTTTTTTATTTGTCATGAATGCACGAAATTCATACTCATACCCAATATGCTTAAATGAATTTTTTTTTTTTTATTCATTACCTCGTTAATACTTCTGAGATGACGTCATGGCAACAAAGTGACGTTTTTGTTATACAATTTTTCCCATTTTAGATCTAAGTTCTCATCCTGTATGACTCAAGATCGCGTCATAAGGGCTGTCACGTGACCATCCTTTGAGAAACTCGAGGACAAAAAAACATTCATGCATGACAGGGGTGCGTGTGGGGTTGAATCACAACGATTACTTTGTGCAAAAAAAACGGGAGCCAAAGGGCATGTTCGTTATAGCCGAATGTTTGGTGTATCATCATTGGTTATAGTGACGTTCTATGCTATCCAAACTCTAAATAGCCTGACCTACCTCTTCCTCTGCTCCAGCTCCCAGTCTAGCCTGGCTAGACGCTGCTTGTGGGGGTCCTTCTTGGTGGTGTGCGGGGACGAGATGTCAGCCGGTGCCTCCCGATAGAATGTCTCCACTTCCACCAGCTCGATGTCCTCATCCTTGGATCTGCGCAACAGAGCAGACGGTCCATTATCAGAAAGGAATCCAACAAAAGTCCATTTTGGGAATCAGCAAAAAGAAAGCGCTGGAAATCAATTTTGGCAGATTGTACAAGAATTCACTCGACCATGGGCTAGCAGTACAAGTGATTCATTAAACAATTGGGCTAGTAGTACAGGTGATCCATTAGACCATTGGGCTAGTAATATAGGTGATCAACTAGACCATTGGGGTAGCTGTACAGGTGATCCACTAGACCATTGGGCTAGTAGTACAAGTGATCCACTAGACCATTGGGCTAGTAGTACAAGTGATCCACTAGACCATGGGCTAGTAGTACAAGTGATCCACTAGACCATTGGGCTAGTAGTACAGGTGATCCACTAGACCATTGGGCTAGTAGTACAAGTGATCCACTAGACCATTGGGCTAGTAGTACAAGTGATCCACTAGACCATTGGGCCTGTAGTACAAGTGATCCACTAGACCATTGGGCTAGTAGTACAAGTGATCTACTAGACTATTGGGCTAGTAGTACAAGTGATCTACTAGACCATTGGGCTAGTAGTACAAACAAGTGATCCACTAGACCATTGGGCTAGTAGTACAAGTGATCTACTAGACCATTGGGCTAGTAGTACAAGTGATCTACTAGACCATTGGGCTAGTAGTACAAACAAGTGATCCACTAGACCATTGGGCTAGTAGAACAAACAAGTGATCCAATACACCATTGGGCTAGTAGTACAAGTGATCCACTTGACCATTGGCTTGTAGCACAAGTGATCCACTAAACCATTGAGCTACCAGTACAATTGATCCACTAGACCATAGGACTAGCAGTACAAGTAATCCACTAAACCATAGAGCTAGTAGAACAATTGATCCACTAGACCATTGTGCCAGTAGTACAAGTGATCCAACCATTTGCACAGGAGCCAACAGATCAATCACTTTTGGAAAGGGCAGCCAAAGAGGCAGGACCTCCATGCACCCTCATCAAATTCTGTATCCTAAGCCCTCGGCGCTCGGGACGATGTTTCGGTCCCCCCCCCCCCCCTCTCCACCCCGGACCCCAGACTCAGGACGTACTTGAACTCGCGGCACTTCTTGATCTCCTTCTGCAGGTGCATGACCTCGTACAGCAGGTTCTGTAGCTGCAGGTGCAGGCTGTCCACCCGCTGCTTGCCGGCCATGGTGGTCTCGCGGGCGCTCTTGCAGCGCAGGTGAGCCAGGCGGTTCAGCTTCTTCAGCGTGATGAAGTGCAGCGACGACTCCATGCGCTTGCTGGCAATCGGGCCGTCCTGAATTGGGGGAAAGAAAGGGGTAAGAAAAGACCCCCAAAATGCGTGACTCCAACGTGCAAGCCTCCAACGAGTCTCGCAGGAACAACGCACAGCCCGCTGACTTCAGGGTTTCCCCTGGGACTTTGTGAGTCTGAGCTGCCAACCGATAATCAGTTCAGTAGAAGAGTTTTGGTCTATTGTGGATGCGCTACATTGAGGTTCCATGGGTTAGGCCAAATAAAAACAAAAAATTGTTAGTTTCACATCCCCGCCAGCATCGTTTTTCTGCCGCCGCATGAAGCCAACATTTTGATTGATTTTCGCTGTTTCCAGCCGTTGAACCTCACACATGCACAGCCTACATATCATACCATACTTTAAAACGATTGGAAATTAGACTACCCGTCTTTAGTGAAAGAAATTGTTTTGGAAAAGGTAAACAAAAAAAGTGCCCCTATCCTCCTTTGTTCAAAAGGTTAGGATGAGAAAGTAATTTCTTTCTTTAAATGGCCTCACATGTAGTTCACTAGATAAAATTTGGTTTACCGTGGATGCGCTACGTTGAGGTTACACAGGTCACAGATTGGATAGGGACTAGGGAGTGATTCTAAATCACTGTAATATGTGCATGTAGAAACATACAGTAATGCGCAAGGAAACATTACATTATATCATACACAGCCCATTGTACTTGCTAAGGTACGACTGTATTTGTGTAGGCCTACTCTTTTTTTTTTACGCAGTGGCTGTTATTACGGCAGTCGTCCGTGTGGTTCCCTGACTTGATTGTATTTCGTCAGCATTGCAGGCTGGTTGAACCAGTCTATTAGCTGATAGTCTGGTTCCAAGAGCTAAACATCCTGACAAATACTGTGAAGTCAGGGAACCACACGGACGACTGCCGTAACAACAGCCACTGCGTTTTTGTTAAGCTTGATTTTGACATCTGACTGATCTGATCATCTGAGGTGGCAAATTTTGGAGACAAACAGCTGAGGTGGCCCATTACAAGTGTGAGGTGAGCCACCGCACAGTTTCATATGCAAGGGGGTGACCCCTGGCTGACCTTATCTGAGGCACTGGCACCCTCATCCTTGAGTTGCTGGATGTCGTCCATCAGTTTGCGCAGGGCCGCACACTCGCTGCGGTGAAGCTCCAAATCTTTCTGGGCACTTCCCCGCAGAACCTCTTGCTCTTCGCTGTACAATCCGCCAGGATCCTGCACAATAACAACAACATCAACAACAATCTTTAGACTGGTTCAACCAGCCTGCAATGCTGACGAAATACAATCAAGTCAGGGAACCACACGGACGACTGCCGTAACAACAGCCACTGCGTAGTTTTAAAGCAAAAAAAAAAGGAAAAAAGACATTTCAAACTCGTAAACGGCAAAGAACATTTGACTGGACCAGAACTTGAGGAAAGATTTTGGTTTAATACCCTCACTGTAGAAGGATTGAAAATCCCCTAAATCCACAATATAATATTACTAATTATTATTACTATTAAAGTATTAGTAAGAAAATTTGTATTAGTATTATTTTATTACAATATTACTTATTAGTATTATTAATAATAATTATTAACTAACTTACTAATAACTAGTTAATTAGTATTAACAATTATGTAGAGAAACGACACTGTCTGGTTTAGGCTTTTCCCAGACTTTTATAATTTATACTGAGGGTGTCAAAGGAAAATCTTCATAAACTAAAATATTCGCCCTACAGGCTTCAGTAAAAAAAGTAAAATCACTCACTGGTCTAGTAAAGTAGTATTACTATTAGTACTACTAGTATCCTCCAATAACCGGTTTTCGACGATATAAGTACTTTTCTTCAAACTGAACAATGTGGACGAAAGTTTCACACTTAAAGAGGTCCCAGTCACTTTCTCCACACCACAGACTATCAGAATAATCATAGAGAAGGTTGATCAAGCCTGTCACTTCTGTAAGATTACCCGGTTTTGTTGACGTCCGCGGCGCACCGCGCAGTAAGCATCGTCACCTATTTTCGTCAGTGGTGTTTAGTAAGGTGTCCCAGTGCAGCCAAACGCAAAATAAATTCTTAAAATAACTCAAAATGCTGTGTGGCACTGTAAAATTCTTCCCTGTATGTTTTTTTGTGTTCATCTTTGTTTTTGTTTTTCCACACTGCTTCTAACACTTTCCTCAAATCATTCATAATTTATGCTTAAAACGTATTGGTCTGGTTGATGTCTTCTTTTGTGACGTTTAAAAAAAACTCCACAATCCTCTTTCTCGCTGCTTTTTCAGTTATGACCTTTCCCAATGTCACTCCAGAGACACATTTCCTCCTTCTTGGTACTTTCTCTAGCTGCCCTTTTATTTTTTTCATTTAAAAAAAAGCCTATTGGGCCATGTTACTTTTTGTCTTTAAATAATAATAAAAAATAAATTTAAAAAAATATATAAGCGAGACGCCCTATAGGAGGCTCCATAGTTTTTACCCTGAACGGACTGCCTCAAGTTGCGTGATATATTTTTTTTCTACGGATGTTGGGGTTTGTTATGGTACACTCAGATTTTTTTTAGGACCAACAATAAAGAAAACTGGAGCTTCGAAGCAACTGCCAATTTTGTACCTAGGAAAATAGACCCCAAAAGAGCAACTTTTTGAATAACACGAGTTTGGCCTACTGGAAAAGCCTTAAATTTCCACATTTTCGGTGACGGACAAGAGCAGGAAACCAACTGTAAGATACGAAGTCTGAGATCGTTATACGGAGTTGTTTTCATAGTGCGACGTGAGTTAGAATGCTAAGCGTCGAAATCGTGTAGCGTCGAAAACGGGGGTTCCCACGATACTACTAGTACTACTAGTAGTAGTACTAGTACTAGTACTAGTAACAAGCTATGTCGGAAATAGGGAACTTATCAATAGGAACCATACACCGCTGACACAAACCTGAACGACGGTGTCTTGCGACCGTTTCAGCTTCTTTAAGTCCTTGGAAGCCGACATTTGGGGAGCCTCCACCTCGGCCTTACTCCCCAGCCTTCGTTTCTTCTTCAGCTGAAGCGTTGTGACTGACATTTTCCAACCAGTTACCGATTCCAACACGACAGAATCACTGAATCAGTGTAATGTAAAGTTGAAGGTTTGTGTCATTGGAATCGTTGGGGGCGCTGTAGCAGCACAATGGGGTGCAGAACACTAAATCGAGCTCCCATTGAACACTGTACAAAAACACTCGCTTTCAAAGCCAATTATCCCACGCCCAAAAGTCTCTCAGTTCTTGTAGCTATACTTCAAATTGTAGTTTGGACCTTCATCTCTCAGATTCTTTTCAATTTTAGTGCCCTTAGCCGATTAGATTTTTTGTTAATTACCCCCAGAAAAAAACACCCCCAAAATGTGTAGTCGTCCAAGCCGAATTTCTGCAAGGATTTTGGGATGGACCCCTCCACTTCCGCAGCCAAATAGGGCCAAATTTAAAGCCAGATGTGGTCCACATTTCATACCAAATTGAAGAGTGAACCCCCAGGTTGTCTTAAGCTTCACTTGTTCTACAATGTATCAGTTAATTAGTTTCCAAAGACCCCTTATTAAAAAAGTTTCTCATGTCTTGTAACTATACTACAAATTGTAGATTAGACCTTCATCTCTCATTTTCTTTTCAATGTTCGTGTCCTTACCTTAGCCGTCTAGATTTATTTGACTAATTACCCCTAGAAAAAAAAAAACCTCCAAAATGTGACGCCGTCCAAGCCGTATTCCTGCAAGGATTTTGGATGGACCCCTCCACATTATTATTATGAATTACGTTTTTATAATTTTTTTTTTGGGGGGGGTCGGAAGACAGGTTAAAACTGTTTAAACACTTGTCTTTGTCCTTTCAGAGACACCGTAATATTCTGCTGTTTTGGTTTTATATAGGATGGGTGGGCCTCACATGCACAGTGCACGGTGTGAAGTTGTGATCTATACAAACCATGCACTGATGATGCAGTGCTTGGATGAATGATTGTACACTGTAATTTTATTGAAAAATCAATGATAATTAAATCGTATAAAATTTTATGAATGTACGTATCTACTCTGCCCGTTACTTTGATTAGAATATCAATATCGACCATCTGTTCTCTGCCTCAATGCTTCAGCTAGCTCTTTTACCTCGGGACCTCGGGGAATTCAGCCGGAATCCTTCATCCATGCCTTCCTCAAGTTCATGAACTTGACACAGTAAATGGTGTGCTAATTTAGAGATTGGTAAAGCTTTACTTTAGTACAACTTTAAAGGCGAAGAAGAAGAAGAAGGATGTCAGAAACCGACAGCCTGGCCAAGGTGGACGAGAGCTTGAGGGAGGCGGTGCAATTCTGTCTGTCCTCTGGCCTGACCGCTGAGCAGATTGGGCGGGGCGCCGCTCCCCTTCTCTCGCTGGGCGGCTGCGGCAGCGAGCCCCGGTCCCCGGGCGGCCCGGTGCCGGTGCCGGGCCGGCGTGGACTCGTGCTCCGGTCCCTGGCGGCGCGGGGCAGGGCCGGGCTGCTGGTGCTGGCTCTCGGTGCGGTCGTGCTGGCCCTCCTGGTGCAGAATGCCTGGACGTTCAATTGGATGTGCGTGGCGGGCAAATCTCTCCAAATGAAGGTGAAAACGATGGGGGTGTGGCACATTCATAATAGTCAAGTCCCCCTTTTTTTTATCGAATATTGGAATTTCTTGTCGGGTCCAAGTTACTCGGACTAGGCACATGGTGGCATGCTTGTCTTTGTCACTAGTGTCAGTTTTGTGTCAGTGAATTGTTTTACTTTTTAGATGCGACCTGGGCCAAATTTCATAGAGCCGCAATTAGTCCCGAGTAACTTGGACCCGACAAGTGACCCGGCCTTTTTTTATCAAATTTTGGAATTTCTTGTCGGGTCCAAGTTACTCGGACTAGGCACATTGTGGTGGCATTCTTGTCACTGTCACTCGTGTCAGTTGTTGCCTAGCTTGAATTGTTTTACTTTTTAGATGCGACCTGCTCCCAATTTCATAGAGCCGCAATTAGTCCCGAGTAACTTGGACCCGACAAGTCACCCTTTTTTTTATCGAAATTTGATAAGAAAAGGGTGACTAGTCGGGTCCAAGTTACTCGGACAAACAGCCGCTTAAGCATGGAAATGTGCTAAGTCTTCCTCACTTAAACAGAATGAGGCTGTGTCCGAAACAAGGTTCCAGAGCTACGGCTAGGGCTATTGTACATGTCTTCGCATATTTCAAATATAGTCCAAGTAACTTGGACCCGACAAGTCACCCTTTTTTAATCAAATTTTGAAAATTTGAGTTTCGGGTGACTTAAAATTTCAAAATTCGATAAAAAAAGGGTGACTTGTCGGGTCCAAGTTACTCGGAGTATTTCCAATATAGGGGGAAGACCTAGACCTAGCTCTAGACGCCCGTTTCGGACACGGCCTTACAAACCCTATTTGGCATAATTAGTATGCAATCTCCATTGCTTCTGACTTGTATTCCATCCTTCTTTATTTATTTAGCAGGAAACAATTTAATATGGTAGGCATGCGGATCCTGTGGCTTATGACCTTTTACACTTCAAAAGCAAAATGTTGGTGATTAAGCAGCTTAAACTACTACAGTTGCTATTAATCTAACAAAAATAATTGATGTTTCAATCCTAGCAGCACCTTTCTGAATCCTCAAAGGAGGACTTTTCTTAAAGGCTTTTCTGCGTTTGACGTTTGAGAGAGGTCCTACTAGGATTGACAAGTCAGACCTACTGTAAATTGTTTGAAATTTCTGTTCATGCCAGTGTGTATATTGAGCAAGGAAAGAGTTCTTATTGTTGATGACTTTTCACATGCTGTGTAGACTGCAATTATAAATGAATGTGTAATGTTAGATATTAATTAATACGCAATGGCTGTTGTTACGGCAGTCGTCCGTGTGGTTCCCTGACTTCACAGTATTTGTCAGGATGTTTAGCTCTTGGAACCAGACTATCAGCTAATAGACTGGTTCAACCAGCCTGCAATGCTGACGAAATACAATCAAGTCAGGGAACCGCACGGACGACTGCCGTAACAACAGCCACTGCGTAATTAATATGTAATGTTTGCATCCTGGTGCAAATACCAAGTGGAAGGTTTGTGGTGACACAGTGTAACACATCCCTTTTGAGACGGAGTGTGTGGCCCTGAAAAGAGCTGGTAACTCAACGTTTCAGGCAGAGTGTACGTACTGTGCCCGTCATCAGGAGATGATGGGCAGAGTACACACTGTCGGAAACATTGAGTTACAGGCTCTATTCAGAGCCACACACTCCATCTTAAAAGAGATGTGTGACACGGTATCACCGTAAACCTTCCACTTCACAATGTATGAAGGCCTGTCATTTAAGCCCACTTTCAATTATTTTTGTTTGTGTCACGTTATCTTTTTTCACTCGTTAGATTCTGCCATTTTGGGACTGGACATACCTGTACAGAGAAGATTGCATCATCTCCAATCCGTACATGGTTGAGAATAAACTTACAGAGGACGATTGCAAGGTAGCCAAAAATTATGGCCGAAAGCCCTTTTCAGACGATTCTGAGAAAAAATCGCAAGACCTGAGAAAATGTCTCATGCTTGAGAAACCTTGCAAAATTGCCATTGTGTGAAAGGTTTCCAATGCTTGAGAGTGACAGACATCCCTGGTGAACCCTTGAGAGATTTTGTTGTAGGATCGGACCGGACCTCTTATCATCTGAGCTATCCGGCCCTTAGATGGTGGCCTTCCCGAGTTGTCAAATGGTCTTTGCCGGGGTGGGTGCGCCAGCCAGGAGCATTCAATAATTCAAATGAATTTGTGCAGAACAGATTCCAGTCTTTGGAGACTGAATGACCAGAAGGAACCTGACTGGTTTCTTTGCCATTTTCATAAACCAGTAGAATCTGTGAGCATTGGGCAGGAAATCAACTCCATATTTTGGCCGCTCATCACTGGTATTCGCCGGGGATTCTCTCCGCAGGACTGTGAGGGCCTCACAGAGGTGGAAATGGTGCAGAATGTCAGCATCAGTGAAGTGACTGAGGACTATCTGTTTGATGGCGTGCCGTTCATTGTGACCGATGCAACGCAGGAGTGGCAGGCAATCCGAGAGTTCAACTACGATTTTCTGAGACAGGTGAGAAACCAGGCCCCACTCTGCATCACATCACATTCGTGATACGAATTTGAGCACAATGTGAGCATTGAATGTGACGTGGGTGTGAGCATTGAATGTGACGTGGGTGTGATCATTGAATGTGACATGGATGTGAGCATTGAATGTGACATGGGTGTGAGCATTGAATGTGACATGTAATGCAATGAGGTTTTTGCCCTTTTAGTCGCCGTGATAAGCACTGAGCACTCGGTGTTTATCTCATTGAATTACATTCTCCTTGACGTAAAACATCATGATATATCTATGAATGTGACATGGATGTGATAATTGAATGTGACATGGATGTGATAATTGAATGTGACATGGATGTTAGCATTACATGTGGAAGACGGGGAAGATTTATAAGATTACAAGGGGAAGACTTAGCAGATGTTCACACTTAATAAGCGGCAAATTGAGCCCAGCTCTTTCCAACAACCTTAGCAATGGCTATCTAATGTGTTCTTCTTCCCTCCAGCTTTACACAACCCATGACGTCCTGAAGTCACACAGTATCTGTGACTACGCCGGAGAGGAACAATTTTCTGAAATCATGAGCGGCAAGGAGCAATCCTTCCATTCATTTTGGTGTGTGACCTATCCATCCTATCGTCCCCCTTGTCTACTGGCTAGAAGCTTTTTAAGATTGCATATTCAGGAGTGTAATACCCTTTTCCCATGACACATTGCTTAACCCTGAGATTTGCCGCCCCGGGTTAACCCACCCCACCGGGGGGTTTTTCAGCGCCGATGACCGCCATACGGGTATTTATGAAAAATGCATCATTTTCAATTCTCGCTAAAACAATCGGAACAATATATTTCTGTGAAATCAATCGATAAGGGTATACTATGGGTACAAGAGAGTAAAACCTGGCACAATTCGGAAGTCGTTGTGAGTTTTGTCAAGAGATTATCCGTTCGAAAAAGGGCCCTTTGTGCGTCGTCAATGGACCGTAACGGACGTGTGTGTGTGCGTGCGTGTACGCTGCTGACAATCCCTGACCGCAGACTCCAGCCTCCACTCCAGGCAGTCAAATCTTCGAGTTGGTCGGCCACAAACGAGCGTACAGATTACGGTAAAGAATGTGGGGGGAATTCAAATGCCAGACCGACGACCGTTGGGCTGTGTGGCATGCAAAGACAATATCCCCGCGTGCTTTCAGCTGCAGCACGGTATCCCTCGATCCTCCACAGTAAATGTCCCACAATTGTACAATTACTGCTGCTAATCTTGCAATTCCTGTGGCAACTTGCGTCAAAAAGGGTCTTTGTACTGATTCGTATTGCTTTGTTCTAAGCTGAAAAGAGTCTTTGTTTAGAATGTGGACAATAGTAGTGCCCAGATTCGGAGGGCCCCGTTGCATAGTCAAGCCAACGGAGCTCCGGATTTGGAGGTCCCGGCGCGAAGTGGTTAAGCATTTCTTACCCCGGGGTTCGTTAACCCTGTTCCCATTTGTCGCATCAACCTGGAGTTTCGCTAAACCCGGGGCAAGGAAGATTCCACGCATTTCAGCCATTAACCCCCAGATTTCCATCCTTAAACCCTGGGTGTGAGCATTGAATGTGACCGTAATGCCATGAGGGACCCGACTAGCGTCAATCTATGGGCAGAAGTAAAGAGCACCGCCATACATTTGTATTCGTGTGACGTGATGTACGCTCAAATTTGCCCATGGTTTTCTGATGCTTCGCAAGGGCGCTAACGCACGTGGTTTTTCTTTATCTTTATACCTGCATGGTGGTGCTCAATACTTTTTTAAGAAGGCAGTTTCCATCAGTCTGGCGCCCTCTATTGTCCGTATATAGGCTATACATGTCAATGAGGTTATGCCCCACCCCTTTTAAATGGGTAATTAATTGGAGTGTTTTTGTACTCAATAAACGTGTTCTAATTCTAATGGCTAGGGTCTGTGAAGTCTCTTTGCTTCAGGCATTGAGAGGCTCAAATATGACCGCTGCAAAATCTCGCTTGAATTCTGAATGCTTGGGGTTTTTCTCAGGACGAACTGCAAACTACAGGCAGTGAAGGCTTTCCGTGGATTCTACACTCGGCCGTACTTCTTGCCCCCGATGGTGGAATCGACTTTGGTGAATTTTGTCGCATTTTCCTCCGGACTCTCAGATTCGGCGGAGACCAGCGAAGATGACGATTTCCTCGTGAGTTGCCCTTCGTCTCTCCTGCTTAGAACATGTTGTTAAGACTAGTTGCCTTTTTGGGAGGCGGCCATCTAAGGGCTGGATAGCTCAAAGTGTCACTTTGCCTTTGAGAAAGGTCCTGCTAGGATCGAAACATCATATCAGGCCCTCTAACTTTTGAGATTTACCGGAAATCAATGGCATTATTATTATTTTTTTTTTTTTTTTTTTACAAATCTTTGATCAGGAGTGCTTGAACATTGGGGACCTGACCTGGTTCGCCCAGATTGAGGGGAGTTACCTGGTGCAGCTCCGACCCAAAGAGCCCTGTGACTCTATCTGTAGCACCATAGATCTGGTGCTCGAAGAGGGGCAGACAGGTGAGTTGCTTACTGGGCCTGCTTGAGATTTAGACCCAATTTCACGGTATTAACGCAGAACTTACGGGACGCTTGTAAATGAAGAATTAATTTTATGGATTGCGTAAAGCAAGGATTCGGCACTGGCGCAGAATTCTGGTGCTTTCTCGGGGAAGATGGCAGTCATTCGTTAAATTTGACGACCTAAACGTCAACATTGACCACAAATTCAGACAAAACCTCTTGAAATATTTTCACCGATGCAGGTTTGGCAAGGTCTAGTTTTCAACCCCCCAACGGGCTCATCAGGCTTTGCCTCCTTTGCTGCAACTAATTCGAAAAAAAATGCAAAGATTTCTTTTGCATTCCAAGCAGGGAAGCGATTCACGCATGCACGTAGTGAATCATTTACAAATGGGTAAACGCACTTTTGAATGGGCAACGAGCCAGAATCAAGGTGAAAACCTCTGCCTCTTAGTAGTGGTAGACTGCCAGCCGAGGCAAACAAGTAGGCCAGGCAAATGTATGACACAGACATTACTAGCTCGGCCCAGAGACTATGATATATGTACACTAAGTAACTCTCACTACTGGTGGTAGACTGCTAGCTAAGGTTAATTTAGAATAGTGGTGGGGTAGCCTGCACCAGGGTATAAGTATGTGAGATCCTCCGGTGGCCAAAAGACTACCAGCCAAGGCTAACATGAGATGGCTTTATCCGAATTAGGAGAGCCTGACGTTTCGATCCTGCAGGATCTTTCTCAAAGGCAGAGAAAGGGCCTACTCCTGCTAGGATCGAAATGTCAGGCCCTAAAAAATTTGATATATATTTGCCTTTTTGGTCATTTTAGTCAGTAAGCAGGTTGCAACAGTTTTGCATATTACTTTATGAGATAGCTTTGTCAGATCGACCCCTTTAAAAGGCGAGGAATATTCCCTTGCTTTGATATGGCCAGCGGCAACATCAGGTTTTATTAGCACGTAGATTGTGCCGTGTGAACTGGATGCACATCTTACTCTCTTTGTTTTCTCTCGTATGCATCATCAGTCATCCTCACCAACGAGATGTGGGAGCTCTGGTTTGCCCGAGCGACTGATCAGCCGTCGATTGCCATCGGGTCCATGGGCAATTGGCATGGTTGAGGACAATGGTTGGAGACCTTCAGACACTGATGGCAGCAGCAATTGGCATGGTTGAGGACAATGGTTGAAGACCTTCACACACTGGAAGCAGACAGAGAGGCCCTTTCTTCCCATTTGCGGCCATAGACATTTATAACCTATAGATGGTCAATAGCAGGCACCAGACTGAAATGCCATGGAGGCTACCATCTTTACATAGACATTTATAACCTATAGACGGTCAATAGCAGGCACCAGACTGAAATGCCATGGAGGCTACCATCTTTACACAGACATATATAACCTATAGACGGTCAATAGTGGGCACCAGACTGAAATGCCATGGAGGCTACCATCTTTACACAGACATATATAACCTATAGACGGTCAATAGTGGGCACCAGACTAAAATGCCATGGAGGCTACCATCTTTACACAGACATTTATAACCTATAGACTGCCAATAGTGGGCACCAGACCAAAATGCCATGGAGGCTACCATCTTTACACAGACATATATAACCTATAGACGGTCAATAGTGGGCACCAGACTAAAATGCCATGGAGGCTACCATCTTTACATAGACATATATAACCTATAGACGGTCAATAGTGGGTACCAGACTAAAATGCCATGGAGGCTACCATCTTTTCACATACATATATAACCTATAGACGGTCAAAAGTGGGCACCAGACTGAAATGCCATGGAGGCTACCATCTTTACATAGACATATAGAACCTATAGACGGCCAATAGTGGGTACCAGACTAAAATGCCATGGAGGCTACCATCTTTACACAGACATATATAACCTATAGACGGCCAATAGTGGGCACCAGACTGAAATGCCATGGAGGCTACCATCTTTACACAGACATATATAACCAATAGACGGTCAATAGTGGGCACCAGACTGAAATGCCATGGAGGCTACCATCTTTACACAGACATATATAACCTATAGACGGCCAATAGTGGGCACCAGACTGAAATGCCATGGAGGCTACCATCTTTACACAGACATATATAACCTATAGACGGCCAATAGTGGGCACCAGACTGAAATGCCATGGAGGCTACCATCTTTACACAGACATATATAACCTATAGACGGCCAATAGTGGGCACCAGACTGAAATGCCATGGAGGCTACCATCTTTACACAGACATATATAACCTATAGACGGCCAATAGTGGGCACCAGACTGAAATGCCATGGAGGCTACCATCTTTACACAGACATATATAACCTATAGACGGTCAATAGTGGGCACCAGACTGAAATGCCATGGAGGCTGCCATCTTTACACAGACATATATAACCTATAGACGGCCAATAGTGGGCACCAGACTGAAATGCCATGGAGGCTACCATCTTTACACAGACATATATAACCTATAGACGGCCAATAGTGGGCACCAGACTATAATGCCAAGGAGGCTGCCATCTTTTTAAAAAACTATGGGCGGAAGTAGAGAGCGCTGTCATGCACGTATATAGAAAAACCACATACATGCATCACTTCACACGAATACAAACATATGGCAGTACTCTTTTACTACCGGCCATAGTTTGACGCTAGTCAGGTCCCCCATCATTATAGTATCCCGACTTCATTTCTAATAATTGTTGATCATCTATAGGTTATAATATATGTCTTTTGTTGTAGTGCATGCTCAGAATCCTGTGCACGACGAACAAACGCAAAGACGAATATGTTTGCCATCATTGAAGCCACTTATTTTCTATTTTTTTTTAAGTTACATCACTCTTCCTTTTTGTTTTTCTATCCTTGGTTAAAATTCCATTGGTTGAGGATTGGTTGTCTACTTAATCTCAGAAATAAGAGTCACAGTATTTTTTAATTTTTTTTAAAGGTGGTTGGTATATAGATGCATCATGATTTGCTTTGGTCAAAAAGTAGTTTGGTACGGAGTGGCCTTATTGGTGGGGTCAAAATGTAGTACATGAGCCTTGGGGATTAGGGTTAATGTATAGAGGTGACATTAGGTTCAGTAGGCCATTTACTTGTATTTATAAGTGGACTAATTCTCAACACACTTACATAAGGGATACTGTTAACAATGGCCCTTATCCAAATGGTCGTTTGAACTTTGAATTCCTGCATCTACAGGAGTTAGCAGCCCCCAAATTTGTTTAATTTTTTATAGCCTACATAGATTCTGAGCAATACCAGAGATTAATTCCGCCTCCTGAACATTTTTGTTTAGTGGCCCATTCTGCCAACCCACAGGGAATAAAACCCTACACTAATACACTGTATATGTATTCAGTACAAACCAACTGATTTTGATCAAATGTATTTTTTTTTTCGGTCTAAAAACCTGATGTATTTTTGTAGGAAAATCTTGCCTTGGGAGATAGAACTGGTCTTTTCTATTCTTTTTTCATATCACTATCACTGATGGGTGACTGGTAATTTACTATGAGATCTTCCTTTTTTTATTACGGACTAGTCATTGGATTTATTTATTTTTCAAAATAAAATATAATTACTATTTCATTGCATTGTGCTCTCATGATTCATTTGTAAAGTGGTTGATAACTGCCCCTGCACTTACATTCTTGGAAAAAAACACATGCACAAAAAAGCAATCATGTTTTTCGAAAACTAAAACCGGTTACCAGCTAAAACCACAAGATAGTATCTGTGGCTGGTACTCGGGATGCTTGTTCTTCTCTTACCACGAATATCCACTGAATAGCTCCAAGAAACTGAGAACACAATGCTCCAATGCTTCTCTCTCCAATGGTTTATTCACCGGAAAAGACACACATGCACAAAGCAATCATATTTTCCGAATACTAAAACGGGTCACCAGCTAAAACCACAGGAGGCATTATCTGTGGCTGGTACTCGGGACGCTTTTTCCTCTCGCCACAAAATATCCAATGCTTCTCTCTCCAGTGGTTTATTCACCGGCACTCTAAAATATCATTCTCTATGATATTCCACAAGCAACAATGAGACCAGTACCCTGAAAGTCCACTACTTCATCCTGTGGTAGACAGGCACAGGGATGTAAGTGACTGACAAAGTCATTTCCTGAAAATCGCTGAAGGCCAATAAATTGTGCGACTGCAAATGAGCGCTTACGCAACAGAGAGATGCGACTGCAAGTGAGCGCTTATGCGACCGAGAGATTCATGGCAGGGGTGCAGGCGCCCTTCAGTTTTTAGGTTTTAAACAGGAAAAAATGAGCAGTTTGTGTTTGAGAAATGCCCGAGAAGTCTTAGATCCCTGGACGGGTACCAATCAATGTCTTTCAACTCCTGACACGTTTGTCTTCAGATCTCTGCCAGCCACATGTGCATGTAATTCTTCAGTGTCGGCAACTGTGGTAGTTCTGATGCACTCAACAATTGCTCAGTAACCATCAACAATACCGACTGACCAGACAGAGAGAATTCTGCAATATGTATATAATAATTATATTCAAACCTCAAAAAGGTTGAGGAAGGCCCGATTATATTCTGATCCTGGCAGGAAGATCCTGCTCAAATCGAGACGTCAGACACTCCACGTTTTCGAGACTTGTATACTTCAAGTAAGAAAGCAGTTTGCAATTTTGTTTTTTAGTTTCATATATTTCATATTGTTTTTATTTATTTTTCAGTGGAAGTACATGTATTTGCCAAGCACACAGTGTAAAGCTTAGATCACATGACTAAGAAATGAGCAATGCAACAATTTGAGTGCATACACAATGCTCATTCACAATTTAATAGAAAGGACATTTTATTTTGTTTAATGCAAATTCAGCCACTTCAAGGCCAGAGGACACACAAGTTCAGGGACTGGGCTCCAGTTTTGAAAGGAGATGGCATCACCGGGCCTCTGGCATTGATACGAGGCAGTGGTGTCATCACAGCACGAAGAGAAGTGAGACGAGACTAGACCGAATCAAGGCACGAGCCTTCTCTGCTGATAGACAGGAGTTTAGAGACTTGATAACAGCCTAATCCACAAGCTTGGTTTGAAGTTGAACAATGCACACAAAGATGGCTTGGGCTGGAAACCACGGCTGTAGGGTGGTCCCTGTAGGGTGGTCCCTTCACTCATGAGTATCCCTTTGACAGACGAGGGTCTCCTGACAGCCAGCAGAGTACACACTGCCGAAAACATTGAGATACCGGTTCTTTTCAGAGCCGCACTCCATCTTAAACGAGATGCGTCACATGGTGTCACCGCAAACCTTCCACTTTGACAGACAGGTCGACGACCTCCCTCGGAGGACCGGCACGCCCGTATTGACACACACAAACGCACAAGCTCAAACCCTGTACCGACGAGGATCTCATTCTCGGCAGACACGTGCTTGCACAATTTTTTTAAACTGTTACCATTGGAAGTCCACAGCTTCTTCCAACGGTAGACGGGTACCGGTCAGTGTCTCTGATTAGACGAGTACCAATTGCTGAACAAACCAACTGTTTTCGATCAAATTTTTCTTTTCTTTTCGGTCTAAAAACCTGACGTATTTGTGAGATAGAACTGGTATTTTTTATTCTTTTTTCATATCACTTTCACTGATGGGTGACTGGTCATTTTTCTATGAGATCTTCCTTTTTTTATTACGGACTACCGGTAGTCATTGGATTTATTTATTTTTCAAAATAAAATATAATTACTATTTCATTGCATTGTGCTCTCACGATTCATTTGTAAAGTGGTCGATTACTTCCCCTTCACTTACATTCTTGGAAAAAAACACACATGCAAAAAAAGCAATCATGTTTTTCGAAAACTAAAACCGGTCACCAGCTAAAACCACAAGATAGTATCTGTGGCTGGTACTCGGGATGCTTGTTTTTCTCTTACCACGAATATCCACTGAATAGCTCCAAGAAACTGGAAACAGAATGCTCCAATGCTTCTCTGTCCAATGGTTTATTCACCGGAAAAGACACACATGCACAAAGCAATCATATTTTCCGAATACTAAAACAGGTCACCAGCTAAAACCACAGGAGGCATTATCTGTGGCTGGTACTCGGGACGCTTCTTCCTTTCGCCACAAAATATCCAATGCTTCTCTCTCCAGTGGTTTATTCACCGGCACTCTAAAATATCATTCTCTATGATATTCCACAAGCAACAATGAGACCAGTACCCTGAAAGTCCACTACTTCATCCTGTGGTAGACAGGTACAGGGATGTAAGTGACTGACAAAGTCATTTCCTGAAAATCGCTGAAGGCCAATAAATTGTGCGACTGCAAATGAGCGCTTACGCAACAGAGAGATGCGACTGCAAGTGAGCGCTTATGCGACCGAGAGATTCATGGCAGGGGTGCAGGCACCCTTCAGTTTTTAGGGTTTAAACAGGAAAAAATGAGCAGTTTGTGTTTGAGAAATGCCCGAGAAGTCTTAGATCCCTGGACGGGTACCAATCAATGTCTTTCAACTCCTGACACGTTTGTCTTCAGATCTCTGCCAGCCACATGTGCATGTAATTCCTTGGTGTCGGCAACTGTGGTAGTTCAGATGCACTCAACAATTGCTCAGTAACCATCAACAATACAGACTGACCAGACAGAGAGAATTCTGCAATATGTATATAATTATATTCAAACCTCAAACAGGTCGAGGAAGGCCTGATTATATTCTGATCCTGGCAGGAAGACCCTGCTCAAATCGAGACGTCAATCACTCCACGTTTTCGAGACTTGTATAATTTACGTAAGAAAGCAGTTTGCAATTTTGTTTTTTAGTTTCATATATTTCATATTGTTTTTATTTATTTTTCAGTGGAAGTACATGTATTTGCC
The DNA here is from genome assembly GCA_949987565.1 of Luidia sarsii. NCBI lineage: Eukaryota > Metazoa > Echinodermata > Asteroidea > Paxillosida > Luidiidae > Luidia > Luidia sarsii. Next base: position 25,483,612 of record OX465105.1, on the reverse strand, counting down.
AAGCACACAGTGTAAAGCTTAGATCACATGACTAAGAAATGAGCAATGCAACAATTTGAGTGCATACACAATGCTCATTCACAATTTAATAGAAAGGACATTTTATTTTGTTTAATGCAAATTCAGCCACTTCAAGGCCAGAGGACACACAAGTTCAGGGACTGGGCTCCAGTTTTGAAAGGAGATGGCATCACCGGGCCTCTGGCATTGATACGAGGCAGTGGTGTCATCACAGCACGAAGAGAAGTGAGACGAGACTAGACCGAATCAAGGCACGAGCCTTCTTCGCTGATAGACAGGAGTTTAGAGACTTGATAACAGCCTAATCCACAAGCGTGGTTTGAAGTTGAACAATGCACACAAAGATGGCTTGGGCTGGAAACCACGGCTGTAGGGTGGTCCCTGTAGGGTGGTCCCTTCACTCATGAGTATCCCTTTGACAGACGAGGGTCTCCTGACAGCCAGCAGAGTACACACTGCCCAAAACGTTGAGATACCGGTTCTTTTCAGAGCCGCACTCCATCTTAAAAGAGATGCGTCACATGGTGTCACCGCAAACCTTCCACTTTGACAGACAGGTCGACGACCTCCCTCGGAGGACCGGCACACCCGTATTGACACACACAAACGCACAAGCTCAAACCCTGTACCGACATGGATCTCATTCTCGGCGGACACGTGCTTGCACAATTGTTTAAAACTGTTACCATTGGAAGTCCACAGCTTCTTCCAACGGTAGACGGGTACCGGTCAGTGTCTCTGATTTGACGGGTACCAATTGCCGTGTTTCATTTTGAGCGGCAGTTCGTCGGCGGCTCCCATGTAACGGCGTCTAGTTCCTTGGCTCCTCTCCCGCAGTTCTCTTAAGGCATTGAGGGCATGAAAGCCACCAGTCCGCCTGGCTTCACTTGGCCGTCTCCTTGCGCATGGTGAACGGTTCCAGCCGTTCCTCCTCCGGCAGGACACTGTTTAGCCGCTCCATCAGCGGAATCAGCTGGTTGACGTTCTTGGTCACCTTCTGCAGGGTGAAGGACATCTCGTTGATCTTCTGGATGCGCTCCGCCACCTTGGAGTACTTGCGCTGGCGCTCCGACAGCAGATTGGTCATGGCCGAAGCCTCCGCATCCACCTTCGGGAGAGTAAAAAAAAAAAAAACAGAGGCAAGACTCGCGGGTGAGGACACCAGTGTTCTTAAATAAAAGTGAAGGGTCTTGGATTGAAGTCTTTGTTTCGGTGAATTTTCTTTGGAATAGACTGAAATGCCTTCAAAAACATTGACCCTTTTGTGCCTCTTTCTTGACTTGTCTTTCCCTCTGATGCCTTTGGAAAGTTTTGGCATTAAGGATGGATCAAGTAAACCAGGGTATATACTATATGGCAAGCTTTGGAGAGAGAGGGTGTGGTCTGAAGGTAGCCTAATGACAGATTTGAATTGCTTTAATTGCATGGCCTCCTTAAACTACTAGGCAGTCCTCAGCTAGGCAAGTCCTCAACTACCGTATTCACTTTCAACTCAAAGAGTTATGCAATGGTTTGCTGCTGTTCTCAGAGAGGCGTTGAACTCACCTCCTTGATCCTGCTGGACAAGACGTTCTGATCAAAGGCTACAGCTTCACTGCACTGTTTCAGGTGTTGCTGATACCTCAGGCACATGAGCAAGAGCTGCCTGTATAGGAAGGATTGCGGTGACACCATGTATCAGGTCTCTTAAAGGAAGAGGTGTGGTTCTGAAAAGAACCTGAAGGTAACTCGACATTTCGACCAGTATGCTCTGGCCGTCCTGATGAGTACAAAAGGTACTTACTACTTGTACTACTTCAGTACTTGTGACCATAAATAGGAAAGATTCTAGTTTACAAACTACAAATGTAGGTACTTGTGTCTAGCCAAATGTGGCCATAAATACGTATTAAATTTTAACAATTCTAAGTCAAATATCGATGGCCAGAGCATACTGGTCGAAACGTCAAGTTACCTTCAGGTTCTTTTCAGAACCACACCTCTTCCTTTAAAAGAGCTGCCTGCATCACAGGGAATGACAATTTGTTCACAATTTTGTCAGTGTTTATGAAAATAGCAAAAGAACAAAATGTACCGGCTGGGGACCCAGGTCTAACAAACCCTCACTCTAACCACCTGAGCTATCCGGCCCAAGGGCGCGGGCATTCCCAAAATGGTCAACTGTCTTTTGCCGAGATGGGGGCGCCAGTCAGAAGCATTTAACCATTGACAGCCATTAAATCTCCAGGGATCATACCCTCACTCAGATGCAGCAATTGGTTGTAAAACCAGCTACAGCAGTTCGCAGATCACTCAAAGTGGATGCCGCTTTAAAAACTTTATTTCCAAGCAAATTAGAGAGACAACAGGCTAGGAATAGTCAATGACCTTTCCAAGGGTGGGTATGCCTGCTGTCTGGAGCATTTCTATCAAAGCTGGTTCAAGGGCTTTGCAGCTCAGATTGTAGCCCTGGTTTATTTGTTCCCAGGGTTCATTAAATGTTGCTATTTTCATAAAAAGCCTGACATTTCCCTATCAGCATGATCAGTTTCCTTGCTGTTTGATTCCTGGCTCTCTCTCTGTATCTCTCTCTGAATGAAATATGTCTCTCTAGCTCTTTCTGTCTCTCTTTCTGTGTCTGTCTTATATCTGTTTCTCTGTCTCTCTATCTCACTCGGTCTCTCTGTCACTTCCTGTCTCTCTATCTCTCTAAGAATGTCTGTTTTCTTTGTCTCTGTGTCTGTCTCTCTCTGCCCCTCTCCGCCTCTTTCTCCATCTCTCTGACTCTCGCTGTCTGTCTCTGTCTCTCTCTGCCTCTTTCTCTGCCTCTTTCTGTCTCTCTTAGTCTCTGTCTGTCTCTCTGTCTTGCTCTAGTCCTCAGTCTTTCAACAGCTGTCTCTATCCGTCTCTCTCTCTGTCTCTAGCCGTCTCTCTGTCTCTGTCTTCTTGGTCCATCTCTGTCTCTCTATAGCTTTCTGTCTCTCCATCTTTCCTCCTCCCTCCCCCTCCCTCTCTCTCTCTCTCTATCCATCTCTCTCTGTCTCTATCCGTCTCTCTGTCTCTATGTCTTCTTGGTCCATCTCTGTCTCTCCACAGCTTTCTGTCTTTCCATCTTTCCCCCTCCCTCCCCCTCCCTCTCTCTCTCTCTATCCGTCTCTCTCTTTCTCTATCCGTCTCTCTTTCTCTCTGTCTCTATCCATCCCTCTGTCTCTATGTCTTCTCGGTCCATCTCTGTCTCTCTACAGCTTTCTGTCTCTCCATCTTTCCCCCTCCCTTCCCCTCCCTCTCTCTTTCTATCTGTCTCTCTCTCTGTCTCTATCCGTCTCTCTGTCTCTATGTCTTCTCGGTCCATCTCTGTCTCTCTACAGCTTTCTGTCTCTCCATCTTTCCCCCTCCCTCCCCCTCCCTCTCTCTTTCTATCCGTCTCTCTCTCTGTCTCTATCCATCTCTCTGTCTCTATGTCATCTTGGTCCATCTCTGTCTCTCTACAACTTTCTGTCTCTCCATCTTTCCCCCTCCCTCCCCCTCCCTCTCTCTCTCTCTCTCTATCCATCTCTCTCTGTCTCTATCCGTCTCTCTCTCTCTCTGTCTCTATCCGTCTCTCTGTCTCTATGTCTTCTTGGTCCATCTCTGTCTCTCTACAGCTTTCTGTCCCTCCATCTTTCCCCCTCCCTCTCTCCCTCTCTATCTCTCTATCCGTCTCTCTCTCTGTCTCTATCCGTCTCTCTGTCTCTATGTCTTCTTGGTCCATCTCTGTCTCTCTACAGCTTTCTGTCTCTCCATCTTTCCCCCTCCCTCCCCCTCCCCATCCCTCTCCCTCCCTCTCTCTCTCTCTCTCTCTCTTACCTGTGCTCCAGCTTGTCCATGGAGCTGGACTCGTCCAAGTTGGACAGTGAGGGCACGCCACGCAGTAGCGGCATGAAGGTGGGGATGTCGCGCATCTTCTGCAGCTCCGAGGCCAGCCGGGCATCCTCGCTCGGTGCCGCGCCCTCCGCCACCACCACGATGTTGTGGGCGGGGCTGCCGCCGCCGGCGACGGCACCGCCCTTCAGCTTGGCCGAGGATTTGGCGGGCGAGTTGGTCCGTCCCGAGATCTGGGCATAGTCTGCGTCGAAAAAAACAAAAACAAAATGCAAGTCAAAAGGTGACCCTGTGAAACGCTTGGAACACTCAGTGGTAAAGGTATGGGTTCAGAGGTCGATTTCATCAAACCCATCGTAAATTACTAGGACTTTTTTTCTTCTTTTTTCAAAATGGCCAACCAACCCATTTATCCAAAACAACCGGCCGGGCTATTTTTCCAAGATGGCCGCCAGTTGTTTCTTCTTCTTTTTTTAAATAAAAAAAATTCCACGGTGAATCTAAAACTTCTTTTAAAAGCATTTTTTCCTGAAAAAAAATAAATAAATATAGACTTTGGATTTTTTTTTTAATACCAAAAAGCAGACGGCCTCCAAAAAGGAAGCAAGTGGGGATGCTAAACATGTGGTTGGTTTTTTTTGGCCTTGTGGAGAGGTTGTCAGGATTCTAGGGGGGGGGCAGAGAGCATACAGTGTGTGTACACTCACCCCGCATGCCTTGTCGGTCCACAGAATACGACGTGTAAGGGATCTCATCCGTTGAGGGACGCAGTTGCCCAGACGATGGAGCATCTGTTGCTCCACTGCTCTGTGAAGCTCCCATCGTGTAATGCTTCGCTTTCCCTGCAATTTAGTATTTTTCAGAAATGGAGAGGGCCAGATGTCAGCTCACCGGGATCTCTGCAAACATTGTCAGTAACCATTCTCTCAAAATGTTCATCTAAGTAGCAGGAAGAAATGTTAAAATGTTACAAACTGCTTACTGACTAAAATGACCAAAAACGTTGGGATCGAAGGCCCTTGAGAAAGGTCCTGCAAGGATCGAAACGAAAAACAATTGAATTGGGCAAAGTAGGGTTAACCCTACGACCTTTGCACTGTATGTTGTAACTGTAGCCCTTTTATTCCTTTTTCAATTTTTTTTATTGAGATCAACAAAAAAATAATTTAAAAAATGCAAAAGGTACTTACTACTTGTACTACTTCAGTACTTGTGACCATAAATAGGAAAGATTTTAGTTTACAAACTACAAAGGTAGGTACTTGTGTCTAGCCAACTGTGGCCATAAATACTTAATACATTTTAACAATTCTAAGACAAATATCGAAAATAATAACAAATGAGTTTAAAAAAATTACGGTGGCTGTTGTTACGGCAGTCGTCCGTGTGGTTCCCTGACTTCACAGTATTTGTCAGGATGTTTAGCTCTTGGAACCAGACTATCAGTATCAGCTAATAGACTGGTTCAACCAGCCTGCAATGCTGACGAAATACAATCAAGTCAGGGAACCACACGGACGACTGCCGTAACAACAGCCAAGTGCTGCGAAAAATTTAATAAAAAGTCCTGCGGATAATATAATCACAACCCCACTCATCCTAGTCCGAGTAACTTGGACCCTTACAATCGCCCTTTTAAAAAAAAAAATTGAGATTTCGGGCGATGTAGGGTCCAAGAAAAACTGCTTGGAATCCCGTCATGGAGTCAAACACATAGTTAGTTTGACGGGATTCCGAGCAGTTTTTCTTGGACCCTACATCGCCCGTAATCTCAATTTTTTTTTAAAGGGCGATTGTAAGGGTCCAAGTTACTCAGACTACACTCATCCATGGCAGAGGCCGGTAAAGGGTTCACCATCTAATCTTTGCAACTTGAAGAAGTTGAACCATAGCCTGAACCATAGCCTGAACCATAGCCTTAACTAGCCCAAGCTAGCTTTTGATACCTTCCTGTTTTCAGTCAGTTTCAGTCAGTTCCTGTTCCATCTTCATTTGGAGCAAGCTAAGACACGGTCGCATTTAGTCGGAACCATCAATAATAAGCCCCCTTGCGACGAATCTGTGAAGCCTGGAGAGGAAGTGAGTGCGACTAGTAGAAGAAGTACTAGTAGGAGCAGCCTGCGGTAGAAGTTCAGGCCTCGAATATTACCAGCAAACATGTATGAACTATGACTATGAGTATGAGTATGATTGATAAAGATGAAGACAAGTTGTCAACAATACCCAACGATACTCGCTAGCACTCGTTATTACTGAGATGTACATGTACATGTACATGTACATGTACATGTACATGTAAATCTACATGTACATGTACATGTACAGTACATTACATGACATTATGTACACACATGTAAATGTAGATGTACTGTACTGCACTGTATATGTACTGTACTGCACATGTGGTGCACATGTACATGCAGATATCATGGTCCTAAATGGACATTGAATTTCCTCGACTCGAATATTTTGTGACGTCGTAATTTGTTTTTGCGATATTGTATATTTCTGGAAGTGAAAATATTAGAAATATTTCTATAATTTCGCTATTTTTTCTGTTGCAAAAGAAAAATGCGACAACGCAAAATAATAATTAATCGTGATTAGTCGTGAAAATGTATGTCCTTTTGAATCTACCATAGGTTTTCCTTCCCTTCAGATTTGGGGCTAGCTTCAGTGTGGTCACATAATGAGCACGTTCTGTCAAAACTGATGTCACTGATGCCACTTGCCAGTGATGGTGACCTGCCTTGGTCGACTCTAAACTGAAGAGCAGAACTAATTTCTCATTTCACATCATTTTTTTTTATTATTTACGCTACCATGGGTAAGAATTGATGCAAATTACAGTAGTACTAGTAGGTCTGTGGGTATAGGAAGGTTTGCGGTGACACCATGTATCAGGTCTCTTACAATTAAAGGAAGAGATTTGGTTCTGAAAAGAACCTGAGTGGTAACTCGACGTTTCGACCAGTATGCTCTGGCCGTCATCATTCTCCTGATGACGGCCAGAGCATACTGGTCGAAACGTCGAGTTACCACTCAGGTTCTTTTCAGAACCAAACCTCTTCCTTTAAGAGACCTGATACATAGTGTCACCGCAAACCATGCAAAGCCTTAAGTCTTATTTAGCTATGTGGGGTTAATTTAAGACTTAAACAAAAATGTGTTTGCCTTGATAAAGGGAGTTTACTTTGTTTGGAAGTGGTGAACATGGAGGTAGAGGAAGGAGGTTTGGAAATAAAGACTTAAACTAAAGTGATTTTTTTTCAGTGCATTTTATTCATTTGTTAAAAATATGAATAGGGATGGGATCCTACAAATTATGCAAAGCTATTTAATAATTCTCCATGATAATTATTAGGCGAACAAAAATATATGCCGGTTTTTATCCACACTTTTATAGTGTAGATTACTAAAAACCTTTCCAGCGTGAGATGTGAGTGTATTCATGACTCTAGTCCGAGTAACTTGGACCCGACAAGTCACCCTTTTTTTATCGAATTTTAAAATTTTGAGTTTCGGGTGACTGTCACCCGAAACTCAAAATTTCAAAATTCGATGAAAAAAAGGGTGACTTTTCGGGTCCAAGTTACTCGGACTATAATGACTCTAGACTCTAGATGAACTTATTTTGTTGTTTGGTTCTTTTGACAGCTCTGGCGTTCCATCCCCTGCACGCCTCCATGGACCACAAATCCCCCTGTCCCGGCTGCTCCACCTACCTGACGGAGCCGTTCATCCGATGCATGGTCTGCGGCCCTCCGCAAGTGGACATTTGCCTGCACGTAAGGCCAACTCACTCTGAATTTTGGATTTCGGCTGAGCATCAACTTGTGACCTTGTGAAGTAATTCAGCATCATACAGAAGCACAAGGCAGTTCAAGATGAACAAAATCATCAAAGTCTGATGACAAACATCTTCCATCTAATGTCATGTGATCTATTCCTACAGGTATTGGAAATTGACCGTTTTCCCAAACTGAGGAACTTGATCCCCATCAAAATCAAGAATGCACCTTCTAATTCTATCACTTTGTTCAGGAAACCTCTTTTTTTGACATTATGTTCTCGGAGCCCCTTTCTTTGACTCTTTTGTTTAAATCTACATTTTATTGTACAAACAGCCCTTTTTTGTTAAGGCGCTTTATAAATACCTGTGATTTTCATCATTATTGTGATAATTGATTGTTGAAATCTTAGAACTGTGAAACTGCCCGGATTCGGAGGGCCCGGCACTGCCTAGCAACACCCATGCCACTCCGAATTTGGTGGTCCCAACGCAAAGTGGTTAACTCAAAATTGTTTGTTTTTGTTTTATCCACAGTGCTTTTCTAAAGGCTGGGAGAACAGCAAGCATCACAATAGCCACGACTATGACATCATTGTAAGACTCCTTGTTGGGCTTGAGAAATAGCAGAGAGCTGCCAAAAACGCAAAAAAAAAAAACGTGCTAAGCACATAAAACTTGCTAAGCATGTAAAACAAAAGGGCAAAGAAAACATTGACTGGACCGGGATTGGAACCCTAGACCTCTGGTTTTGCATACCGGTGCTCTTAACCATCGGAGCTCTCCAGCCCTTAAAGTGGCAGCCTTCTAAAATAGTCAACTTCTAGTCTGGGGTGGGGGTACCAGTCAGATGCACTTATAATCATCATAAGTCCCTGTGTATAGTGGCATGTATCAATGTTTGTCGCTCAGAAGTTGCTGAGCCTCGCCGTGGGAACCCGAAAGATGTGAAAGCAATCCCTAAATTAAACGAGAGAAACACAGTTTGATTGGAATTCTTTTTGATCCATTACCGAAATGAGGAATCTTATGACAAATGAGATTTGAAGGTTTGCATGGTGAGAATATCAGGATAAATAAGTTTGCGGAGACACTATGTAAATTCTCTTTTGTGAGTAAGTGTGGTTCTGAAAAGAACCGGAGGAACTCGACGTTTCGAACACGAACAGTATACTCTGCTCATCTTCATTCTCCTGAAGACGAGCAGAGTATACTGTTCGAAACGTCGAGTTCCTCCGGTTCTTTTCAGAACCACACTTACTCACAAAAGAGAATTTACATGGTGTCTCCGCAAACCTATTTATCCTTATCTTATGACACCCGCCCTAGTCCTTATTAATATAATGTTGTCACCTTCCGAACTCCCTCCCTGGTCACCTTTTTCCAGTGACGGGTGACTGATCACTGTGGCCCTTTTATGTGAACATGTAGCTTTCTTTCTTTGAAAAGGGTGGCTTAACAATACCAGACAATACAGTCTCATGTGATTCCGAATGGAGGTAATGGTGAGGTAGAATCAACGAGAGAAGAGATGCACACGGGGTTAAATTCAGACACACTACTGACTCGTGGCACGGACATGTCAGAGGTAATGAGCCGGTCCACAGTATATGGATGGTTTATTGGGCAACAGTACGTGGCAGTCACTACACAGTGTACACACTCAGTCAAAGGCTGCCAGGACCAGACCAAACGTTTGTGGTATCTACAACTGCTGATTGAGGTCGTTGAGCGGTTTCCGGTAGTTTTGCATCGCCGTGCGTTATTTTGTGACCTTTGGCATTTTCACCTCTGACCTTGCCTTTCAGACCAACGACTTTGCAGTTCTGGACCCCGCATGGAGTGCCAGGGACGAGACCAAGCTGCTGGATGCTATAGGGGACTGTGGCATAGGAAACTGGTGCGTGAACTGATCACTGAACTCATTCCTTACTCCATCCTGATCAGTGCGGGACTTGACCTGCCAAATTCCAACGGTTTTCAAATGGGCCCTTGAAATCCTGACATATTCGTTTCACCAAATTACCCCCAAATGGTTGATTTCTTAATGGGTAAATGTATAATTTGAAAATTGATTTGAACCTGAGACCTCCGGTTTGGCGATTTCACTAAACTCAGCGTAACTTACGATCAATCCAAGACGTGTGCGATTAACAGAAACCATTCAGGCTATCACAACTTGCGATAGGTCATCAGTCATAAGATACTTGGAACGGAATGTCAGGCCCACTAAATTTTGAGATTTGCATTTTGTTAAATATATTCAGTAAGCAGTATGCAATATTTTTTGTTATATTACCCTATATCAAAAAAAGTTACAGTAAATTAATGGGGAAAATTTCTAACAATCTGGCAAAGAATGGCAAAGAAAATTTGGCTGGAATCATTGGACTTGATCCTCTGGATGATTGTACAAGCCATCTCACCAGCTCAGCTACCCAGCCCTTAGATGGCTAGCCTCCCCTAATTTTGTGATTATGTAAATGAACAGGCAGGACATAGCCAATCAGGTGCCGGGACGGAGCGGCAAGGATTGTGAGCACCATTTCGCCAAGGTCTTCATTGAAAACTCCAAGCCACCCTTTCCAGGTATTCTTTGTCTGTAATGAAAAAAACAGGGATGTAAGACTTCCGGAAATTTCTGGATTTCTGGAAATTTCTGGATTTCCGGATTTTTTTTTTTTTTTTTTTTTTTTTTTTTTTGTTATATGTCAAACAGGTATCTCAAACTCCTCATCTTTATCTATTAAAAGCCTAAAAACTGAAGGGCGCCTGCACCCCTGCCGTGAATCTCTTGGTCGCATAAGTGCTCACTCGCAGTCGCACAATTTATTGGCCTTCAGTGATTTTCAGGAAATGACTTTGGCGGTCACATACAGCCCTGAAATAAAATCAAATTAATTTTTTTTTAAATCCCATGTTCTAACTACAGTCCGCTCATGATAAGATGAGCCCAAGCATATTCATAACACTAGTCTGGATTGTGTTCTGTTGTTCGTGCCATGTGGAATTTGGCAGCACCCTTGACTGAGAGGCAAAACCGAGCCCTGATGGGCCAGCCTTGGTTGGACTGGAGGAGGGGGGCATGCCATATTGTTTGATAAGGATGAGGCCGAGTTCAACTTGGGAGTGGACGGACTGTAGTTAGACATTTCTCCTAATAAGGCAGAATCCTTGTTAATGGCTATGGATGTGGCTACAACTGTCCGTACTGGTCTTCGATGTGCAACCAATGCTTTTGTGCAGGCTTAGCTTGCTGTTGCCATTTTATTCAGATCTGGCCTGACCAACTGTCAATTTCACCAACTTCATTTTTTTTTACGGCAGATTTTCCTGAAGAGTTGAAACCAGAGTCATCAAGGGCCGTACCTTGCAGACGTAAGTATTAACTGGCCCAAAAAATGATCAGTCCGACTCCTGGAAAGCCCCATTGAAACATGTTTGAAGTCAACAATTAGTAGGGCCTGACATTTCAAATTTCGATCCTAGCAGGACCTTTCCCAAAAGGCAGAGAGAGAGGGCTTTGAGAAAGGTCCTGCAAGGATTGAAACATCAGGCCTTCCTAATTAAAAAAATAAGAAAAATGGAAGTAAATGAGATGACTTCTCTGATTGGTTGTTTCAGTGAGCGAAGACCCAATTCGACCACTCAGGGACTCCCAGAAAGCACTGGACTTGGCCGGCTACCACCCAGCCAGAGGAGACTTCAACACGGTAACGACGGTGGAATCTTCTACCATTTTCTCGCGAAAAGAAGAATAATTCTGCCATTAAAAATAGTCTGAATCCATAACATTGAACTAGTATAACTCTTTTCACAATGTTGTTCTCACGTAATTGGACACTAAGTTTTATTTTTAAACAAAAGAAAGTTAAACTCAAGCTACATTTCCATAGGAATTAAAATGGCAAAAAGTAACTACCATCTTAGAGAGTATTACCAAATTGAAGAAGCTTTACTTGGCAATGTTTTTAAATGTATAACCCCAGCTAAGAAAATTCAACTGTAGTGTGATTTGAACCTCAGCCTCTGGGTTAACGTACCACAGGGATGAAAGACATCCGGAAATTTCTGGATTTCCGGAAAAGGCGTGATTTTATTGTCAATTTATTGTTTGTTTGTCTGTTGTTGTTTTTTTATTGTTTTTTTTATTGTTTTTTTTTAAACAGGTATCTCAAACTGCTAATTTTGGTCTGTTAAAACCCTAAAAACTGAAGGGCGCCTGTACCCCTGCCGTGCATGAATCTCTCGGTCCCGGAAGCACTCACTCGAGACAACAATCAACAAAATTCTTTGTGTATGAATCATAATTTGTTTACTATCTTTTTTTTCTGGCAGGAATATGATAATTATGCTGAGTGCAATCTGCGAGATATTTACTTCCATAATGACGATGACACATTATTGACAGGTAAGGGGCTAAGGACTCCATCAGTCATACAAAATGGCGCCTTCTGAGTAGAATAGTCTAAATTACCCAACACCTCTAAAAGTTAGAGGGTTTGCAAATGAGAAAGGTCCTGCTAGGATCAAACATCAGATTTTCAATTTGGTTTTTAGTCCAACAAATAATGGAAAACTGACTGGGAACCTTTGAACAAATTGACAAAGAAAACTTTTACTGGATTGGGATTTGAACCCCAGACCTCCTGTTTTGCGTACCAACGCTCTTATCATCTGAGCCATCCAGCCCTTAGATGGTGGCCTCCCAAATAATCAGCTAGTCTTTGCCGGGTGGGGCGGCAGTCAGAAGCATTTCAACCGCCCTGTATCCTTAAGGATCACATCCCCGCTTTCATTCAGATGCAAACAACCAATTGTTGTAAGCCTAACTACAGCAGCTATGGTATCACACAAAGTGGATGCAGCTTTTTCAATTCAAGTCAAACAAATAAATTAAAAGCTGACTGGGAACTTGAAAAAAATGGCAAAGAAAACTTTGACTGGACCCGGGATTTGAACCTGAGACGTCTTTGTTTTTGTTAGTTTTGGGGGGTTTACTAATATATTTACATGCTCATGTTTATGTAAGTAATTGATTTGAATTGCAAGGGTATTTTTTTTTTTTTTCATCTCCAGAACTAAAATTTGCAGCTGTCGACATTCACCAGTCAAGGAAGAAGGAAAGACAAAGACGGAAAAAGTGAGTTTCTTGGAGTTTTGAGGACCTGCAATCTTGCTGCAATGCTAGTCCAGGGAATATGTCAATGAGAGACCAATCGAGTGCTTGAATGTTAGCACGTACCTTGGAAGAATCCCTTCAGAGAGCTCCAAATGGCCTCCAAATTGCCTTCAATTTTCATTTCAAATTTTTTTTAAAAGTTACCTGTCAGTTTTTACTGAAAAAGCTGCATCCATGTGATCGCCGAGCTGCTGTAGCCAGGTTTACAACAATGGATTGTTTGCATCCGAACGAAAGCTGGGGCGTGATCCCTTGAGATATACAGCAGTCAATGATGGTTGAATGCTTCTGGCTTCTTTTGTATCACTTTTGATAATTGTGACATAATTAGGGAGATTCTTTGTCCATATGAGAGATTTTGTCAGCACTGCAGGGTCAAATGTTAGCGATCAAAGATTAACGGAAAGCAATGTTGTGTACCTTTTACAGGCTCATCAGGGATTTTGGCCTAATTAATCTGTCAAAGCATAACTGTAAGTATAGCATCATCTTTGAATGTCATCTTTTTCTTGTTCCCATCACATAATAAGGGTCTGCCCTAGAATTGTGTGAGTTTCAAGACGGCAACCAATTACTTGCTCGAAAAAGGAGTTTGGTTTACTCTGGGTCTGCAAGATTTATGTTCATACAGCCGCTTAAGCACCGAAATTTGCTATAAGCATAGAAAAACCTCTCCATAGAATCAGGTTGCCTGAATTTGTTTTGAAAATTTGACTGGACCGCCACAGATAGTTGAGCTCAGGTGGTAAAACACTGTTACATTAAAGCCGTGTCCGCACTGGACTTATTTTTTACCGAGCCCGTGGGTAACATTCCAATGGGTAAATCTTCCAGGCGTCCGCACTTGGACTATTCGACTCGGGAAAATTAACCGAGACGATCGGTTAAACTAACCGACTGGCGCAAACAAACGCATGAGGGCACTTTCGTGGTGACCCTTCACCGGATGTCTGTACACAATCTACCGGCCGTGTGTGTACATTAATATGTACAGTACATGTGCATGTACTGTAGTCATGTTGCTACCCCATACCCCATGCCCGTCTTGTGTACAGGGACGTACACGTCACGTGGTATCGAGGCAATGTGGGGCGCCGGCGCCGGACCGGATGTGGTTTTTTACCGAGTCGTTTACCGAGACGTGTCCGGATTGGACTTTTTGGCTCGGTTAAACTGACCTGGTCAATTTAACCGGGCAGAAGTTGGTCGGTTAAACTACCCATTTGAGTCGGGTAAGTTACCTGGGAGGAAAACTTCCTGGGCTGTCCGCACTGGACTTAAAATGGTCAATTTACCCATTTGCTCGGTTAGTTTACCCATTTTAAGTCCAGTGCGGACGCGGCTAAAGTCAGAGGTCTCGGGTTGATGTCCCCGATTCAGTTCAAGTTTTCTTTTCCATTTGTCAAAAATACTTTCATATTATCATTATGCTTTAGCACCCAGAAGCAGTATTGGTGAGATCATTATTTGTGTCGGACTTTGTTTATTCAGTGCAGGAAAGAACTTACACTGAGACAGTCCGGACCCTGATCAACAAACTCCGACCGTTCGCCAGACTACACATGCCACTGGCACAGGACAAGCTCCTCGAGGGACTCATATGTAAGTCCTGGCAAACCAGGAAGCAGTAGGAAGTGCCGCAGAAAGACCCATAAGCATCCCGGAAACCCTGGAAATTTTGTTGTTTGAAAAACTTGGAAGTTCAGTGAAAAACAAAATCTTGGAAGTTCTGTAATGGGAAATCTGAAGAAGTTCTGTTATGGAAGAAAATGTGGAAGTTTCGCTGAGGGAAACCTGGAAGTTTTTGCTGAGGGAAACCTGGAAGTTTTGCTGAGGGAAAACCTGAAAGTTTTGCTGAGGGAAAACCTGGAAGATTTGTTACGGGGAAACACGGAAGTTATGCCAAGGTAAAGGCATATGGATTGTTGTGGAAAACCTGGAAGTTTTGATCCGAAGGACATGGGATTTTTGCACCCTACACTGTAGTCTGCTTGTCCGTTCATTGGTTTCATTAGTCTTCTTGTTGCTGTCACCAGATGAACTTGATTTGAAGACCGAGATTGGTCGCCTTCAGGAGTACCGTGCAAATGGAATCCGCAATATGATAGGTATGAAAATACGTCTTTTTTTCAGTATTTAATTATCAGTCATTAATGCAGTGCTTTATAGCCTTGTTTTGAGCGAAATTGCATGAATAATGTAAAAGAAAACATTCACAAAATCCAGATTTCTTAACGACATCCATGACTTTGTGCAATTGTGGCTCGGTCCAAAAAAAATCTGGTACCCAATCTTCTCTGAATGGTCCGACAGGAGCCAGTGTGTACGACAGACTGAAGGCCAAGCGAGCCAAGCGTGAGCGAACCCATCACCTGAACGACGTGCTGGCCACCAGCCAAGATCCCATCGCCTGCCGCCAGTGGCTGGTCAGACAGGCTCTTGTGTAAGCGACAACCTCCTTATCCAACACTTCCATCCTAGTCTCTCATTTTAAAAATTCGTTTTCGTTAAGCTACATACATACCCAGCACTTTTAACCATCATTTGTGCTCAGTACCACAAATATTAGGCCAATTAAAAAAACAAATTAGTTTCTCATCATCATTACAAAAAAAGGAGGATGCACGCACTTTATTTTTTGGGGGGGCCTTTTCAAAAACAATTTTTTTTTCCCTAAAGATGGGTAGTCCAATTTCAAGTCGTTTTTAAGTATGGTACGATATGTAGGCTGTGCGAGCTTCAACAGCTGGAATACAGCGAAAATCAATCAAAATTTGGTCTTTTTATCAATAAAAACAAAAAAGATGCGGGCGGGGATGAGAAACAAATTATTTTTTTACTTGGCCTTATATTTCTTGTATGTTTTTTTTATTTGTACAGGGATGCAGGACACACAGAGTTGCTGCCCATTCTGCCAAGTGGAGGTATGTACAATACGTCATTTCTCTCTCTCTCACTTTCTCTCAAATTGAAAAATTGGCAAAGAAAACTTGGACCACACCGGGACTTGAACCCGAGACCTCTGGATTAACCTACCAGAGCTCTTCCACCTGAGCCATCCAGCCCTTGGATGGTGGCCTTCCCAAATAAATCTTTCTAAAGGAATGTAACAGATCTTTATAAAGGAATGTAACAGATCTTTATAAAGGAATGTAACAGATCTTTATAAAGGAATGTAAAAATCTTTATAAAGGAATGTAACAGATCTTTATAAAGGAATGTAACAGATCTTTATAAAGGAATGTAAAAATCTTTATAAAGGAATGTAACAGATCTTTATAAAGGAATGTAACAGATCTTTATAAAGGAATGTAACAGATCTTTATAAAGGAATGTAACAGATCTTTATAAAGGAATGTAACAGATCTTTATAAAGGAATGTAACAGATCTTTATAAAGGAATGTAACAGATCTTTATAAAGGAATGTAACAGATCTTTATAAAGGAATGTAACAGATCTTTATAAAGGAATGTAACAGATCTTTATAAAGGAATGTAACAGATCTTTATAAAGGAATGTAACAGATCTTTATAAAGGAATGTAACAGATCTTTATAAAGGAATGGAAATGGACTGTATTGGAACCTTTGTTAATGGGCATCTGGATTTCATTCTCAGTCGCAGAGTGGTGTGTGATTGTTTGTTATCAACCATCCATTTTTTTTTTAATTTTTTTTTGGGGGGGGATGCTTTCAGGACGCAAGTCTGCTCCGCCTCTTGACCTGACTGGCTTTGCCGGCTACGAGCGACTCAATGACAGGGAGAGAGAGGTATGTGTCACGGAAATGCTGAACTTATGGATGCATTTTATCCTTTGAGATAAGATTTTAAGATGGGCAAGGGTCTTCCTAGTGCACACTGCCCGAAACCTTGAGTTACAGGCTCTTTTCAGAGCCCTCAAAAGAGATGTGTTACATGTATCACTGCATAGCTTCCTTTTGGTACTTCCAACATGCAAACCTTCAAATCTCATCTTATTCAGAAACCTATTTTTTCATCCAATTGACCAAAACGATAGAGAGGTTTCGCACGCGAATGGATACGCATACACATTTGTTTAGCTATCCATACCAATAAGTGGCCATTCCGCCGCTTTGCAATCCTGGCGTATTGGTGGCGCTATTCGCAATCCCAATGCTGTGTAAAATAAGTCTAAAATGAAGTCTATTTCCGATACCATGCTTCCACGTTTTGATACCCTACATTGAGATTTGTCTGTTCATATTTCAAAGTCAAAAACACAAAAATGGCCCATACATATTCAGCAATTACTCATTTCTGTACAATACTATTCATATTAACAAAAGAGTAAAGACGAATTGCTAGTAATTCGAATTTTCCTCCACGCTTCTTCACTACATGTAGCGAGCGAGATATCTACGTCGTCCGCACATTTAGCAGATAGCAAGTAGCGTGTGACGTCATAACTGAGGTTGCACTAACCGTATCAGTTCGCTTGCAAATTCTCTCTGTTGTCTGTCAGCTCCCCGCATAATTATATCTGTGATGCGAATCAGTGATATATATTTACCACCCGTGCTTGACGCTAGATCGGTAGTCGAGCCTTGACGGCTTATCCTGTAAGAGGCCCGGAGACAATGATGACAAGCAAACACACGTGCATACAGGCTGGGTGACGGGATACGACTGGCGAGGCCAAGGGTTATATCGTGCTCGGTGCGCATCTCAGTCACACCCGACTGGTTTATTACATTGCATAATCACACAATACTACATCTGATGTGATAAGCACTTTAAGGAATCTCTGATTCAGATAGCACTATGTAAATGCTGGGGTTTTTTTGCCCTTTTTAAGAGGAATGCCGTCTTTTCAAATCATTCATGTTACCAATTGTTTGTTTGCTTCAGAATGAAAATCAAGGTGTTATCCTAGGAGACCTGGAGTGGATTTCACAAAGCCTTAGGATGCATCGTAACTCAACTGATGATGAATAACCCATCGTTAGTTGTGATAGACAGTTTGGTACAGATTTGACTGTGCGTGCATTGTTCTTTGCGGTCTCCTTTGCTCTGCAGCTGTGCGCCACGGTGCGCATCATACCCGAGGCCTACTTCGAGTACAAGCGCATCTTCCAGCACGAGTGCGAGAGGGTGGGCCACCTGAAGCTGAAGCAGGCCCGCAACCTCATCAAGATTGACGTCAACAAGATCCGCAAGCTCTTTGACTTCCTGGTCAGGGAGGGCTTTGTCAACACCAGCTGACCGATCCCAGTGTCTGCATCCCCTGTACTCATTCTTCATGTATACCCTCGGAGAACAGTCAATCGCTTTGTTCGGTCATTTTTCCAGTGCCCGTGACCGCCATAGAGGGTTTTGTTTAACAATGCGTGTTTAATAGAAATGAAAGGGTTGTTCATCGCGGTGGTGTAGATAAGTGGAAAGGGTGATCAAAGTCACGCGATGTGTCGTTGCTGGTGGCGACGTTTTGGTTGCTAGCTGCTAACCTTCATCAGGGCAACTGAAGAATGCGCGCTGCGGCGTCTGTTTATGTCAGCTTCGCCGGTTCCTGTGTACCGGTTTGCGGACGTCGTAGTGGTGATCGTGCGGTTTGGCACGCGATACTAGCGGCCCCGTTCGTGGTGGGTCGGCGGTCGTGGTGTCTGATGGTGGGGAGCCAGAAATCGGGGATGTCAATGCATTGACATCCCCCATCAACGCACGATCACTACTACGATGTCCGCAAACCGGTACACAGGAACCGGCGAAGCGGACATAAACAGACGCCGCAGCGCGCATTCTTCAGTTGCCTGATGAAGGTTAGCAGTTAGCAACCGAAACGTCACCACCAGCAACGACACATCGCGTGACTTTGATCACCCTTTCAACTTAATGCGTCTTTATATCTTATCAATGAGTCATTATATATTATATATTATATGCAAAAACGGTTGCAAACTGCTCACTGACTAAAATGACCTGCAAAACATGAATCTCTAAAAGTTTAGAGGGCCTGACGTTTCGATCCTAGCAGGACCTTTCTCTTTGCCTTTGAGAAAGGTCCTGCTAGGATTGAAACATCAGGCCCTCTAACTTTTTAGATTTTAAAATCTCACTAAAACATGCAGTAGGAAATCTGTGAAAAATTAATCAATAAGGGTAAACAATCAATACATATTGTTTTGCAGTCGGCTGAAAAGAGACTTTGTTAAAAAAATTGGACAATATTGAAAGGCATTGTGGAAATTAAGTCATCGTACCTTGCACATGTTGTACTTCATTGTCAATGGTCCTATGCGATAACTCTTTGAACAGATCAAAGTGCATCACTCACGAAAAGTTATTCATTACCTAATGATTTTGGTATGACGCTGTGTATAAAAAAACAGCACGCTTTTATGTGATGCATGAGATTGGAACGTTTGTTTTGTAACAACATCCATGTAATGTTAGCCAGTTTGAATAAAACAGAACAAAAGTCGGAATAGATGTGGTCCTGAATAAAATAGGGTCTCCGTAAGAGATCTAAAGTGGAGCTGTAGAAGTACTCGTCCTGTCTGTTCTTCATGAAGCTGAAACATGGACTCTGAAAAGAGGCTGATTGACTTATTCTAGCGTTTTCAGGGAAGTGTTATAGTTTCTTGTACCAAAGTTGGCAAGAACAATGCCCTAAAGGTCCGTTGATGCTGCGACCCCAGAATGTCCAGAGAGACCTCATTGAAAAGTCATGTGACGGGCATTTAAAGGGGCAAACAGCCGAGTGAATTCATGACGCAATCGTAAGCGCTGTCACGAGACACGTGGTGACATCATGAAGTTTTAAAGACAACTGTGCACAACTTCAGCAAGGGCTCTATGCATTTGCCAAGTTTGAAAAAAATCAGTGTGTTCAATGGCAAAATTGCCTTCCACAAAACCCCTGCACAAAGTCTATGGGATTTTGGCACAAGAAAAATTTTTTTTTAACAAAAACAATAGCTTTTCCGCTTCGCTTCGCGACGGAAAAGCTAATGAGGTAATGAAATGTTCATAAGTTATCATTCATTTAGCTTATTTGGCCATCAAAGCAAGATTTTTCTGGTTTTTTCTGATTGTAACAATTGAAGATAGAGCCAATAAGCTCCTTTTTTTACAAAAATAATATGACGTCATCATGACATCATAAAAATGTGAGTTTTGAAAACATAAGCATTGGCCAATTTTTTTTTTTAACTTAGTGGATATTTCGTTATTGTGCAAGGAATACAGAATTTGAAATTATGAACATGCGGGAAAGCTCTATGCTCTGTTATAAACAGACATAGAAGGTCGAGTTACGATTGAGATGATATGTCTAAGATAAATCTGTAGATTAAGGAATAGATAGATAGATTAAGGAATTCCCATATAAGAAAAAGCTTGCAGATGGACGTGACAAATTATAGGATTGCAGAAAGATCAGAGGTACACACAGTTTAAATGGAAGAATCAAAGGCTGTAGAAGAGGAGAAGGAACATGCAAAATGTGGGTGTGCTGCATCAAAGCAGTCTGCACCGCCAGAAAAATACCACCACTCACCACTCGCAAGACTTATTGAAAAAAAGGAGAAATGTGGAAACAAGTCATGAAGTACTTGCGGTAACCGTAACCCTCATTCTCCCTCAGGTCTCCGACCCTCGGGAGGGATGAGGGTTAACGCAAGCAGTCATGAAGAGAAGCCAATCACGCATTCCAGCAACGGTGCACAGCGGACGGTCTAAATCAAGTAAGTCTAAGGTCTGAATGAAATTTGTATGATTCTGTGGGAATTCCACGGTTATTGGCATTTTTACGAGTTCATCGTATTAGGGTCATATGCACCAAATTGTTCAGCAGTTTTAAAATCAGTTTAATCCCTCATAAGGCCGTGTCCGAAACGGGCGTCTAGAGCTAGGTCTAGGTCTTCCCCCTATTGGAAATACACGGAGATGCGAAGGCAATAGCCCTAGCCGTAGCCGGTAGCTCGGGAAGCCCGTTTCGGACACGGCCTTAGATGCTGGTGTTTGGGTCAAAGAATAACATATCGAATGATCCACTCCTTGAACAAAAGATCGCCTGAAATATCTTGCTGTAATTTAGAGAAAAGTGAGAAATTGTTATTATGTATTTGGATTCACCAAACCCTTTATTGTATACAAAATCACTTTTAAAACAAAGGTTCTTTTTTTTCTTGAAGGTCAGTTCACCTTCAATTTTAACTCCTTTTTTAAACATTTATTTTGGGGCACGGAAGAAGGGTATTCGGTGATTTTTATGCTATGGAATCGATCGGTCCAGTAAGAGTTTTAAATGGTACAGGGGTTTTGTCTCGGGTTTTTTCCAACAACTAATTAAAACCATGATTTGAAGTCGAACTTTAGTAAAAAGTATTTCCCGCCAACACTAGCATTCCTTTGGGTGGCAGTCCCAACAGTTCCCTCCAAATTGCTCGGTTAAAAAAAGTACCTCACCTGCGACAATAATAAAGCCTTTACAATACATAAAATGCCAACAGTTTCCTCTGTCAATGCCCTCCCCCCGACGCATGGTCGGAATTCTAGAAGAGCGGCCCGCAGTGGCTGAATGGGCAAGCTCACAAAAGTGTGGAATTCATTTGTATCTTGAGCTCCTAGCCGCCTTGAATGGACCAACCCAGTTCAACCCCCGCCCAGTCCACCTCTGCAATCTCAGGGATGGCTGCTATCAGTCTGGGCCCGTGTTCTTGCCTGACCTTGCAGCGCCAAGCTTTCCTTCTTCTGATGCTGTTCGGTCATTTGGGAAATACCATCGGGCCGACTCCCGTTGCTGGATTGGTAAAAGGTAAGAGCGAAGGAAAGGGGAGGGAAATAATTATAATATAGACGAAGAAGTTTTTTTTAATTTGTCAGTGGGGCGTGGGAATTTTGTTGCGTGCGTTTTGCCGGCCGCAGTCAACGCTATACCGAGTTCGGTGACGAAAATTCAGATTTATTGTATAGCCTCAAAGTTTGTCATTTCTTTCTTATTTACAACGAAATGGAACTCGACTCCGGTTCTTTAAATTATTGTTACATTACTCGTCTCCAGATCAGCCATTCTCGAAATCAGGTGAAAACAATTTTTGGAACAACTTTTGTTTCGAGAGCATGAACGTATGTTTTGATGAACTCCAAACGACCATTTTAATGGGGTAGTCCTGCCAAAAATATGGATGTGGTATTTTTCGTCTGAATAGCTATGATTCCAGATTTCTCACACCAAAGCAAAACGTATCAAAACGTTGTAGCAAATTTGTAGCACATCGTAGCAAATTGCAGCGAATGGTTTATAAATGAGAGTATTTATTTTTCTCCAGACAAGACAGATAAGCACTGTGGACCGGGTGCGTTTCCCTGCCAAGATGGGTCCTGTGTGGACGTGCGCTTGCAGTGTGACTGGTATTACGACTGTGCAGACGGCAGTGATGAACACCAAGGATGCCACTATAGCGGTGAATTAAAACAAACATCCTAGCAACTGAACGACATGGACTACCGTAACGATCTAGTATCTCTGCCTCTGCCCCTGCCTCTGCCTCTGCCTCTACCTCTGCCTCTGCCTCTGCCTCTGCCTCTGCCTCTGCCTCTGCCTCTGCCTCTGCCTCTGCCTCTGTCCCTGCCTCTGCCTCTGCCTCTGCCTCTGCCTCTGCCTCCGCCTCCGCCTCCGCCTCTGCCTCTGCCTCTGCCTCTGCCTCTGCCTCTATCTGCCTCTGCCTCTATCTGCCTCTGCCTCAGCCTCTGCCTCTGCCTCTGCCTCTGCCTCTGCCTCTGCCTCTGCCTCTGCCTCTGCCTCTGCCTCTGCCTCTGCCTCTGCCTCTGCCTCTGCCTCTGCCTCTGCCTCTGCCTCTGCCTCAGCCTCTGCCCCTGCCTCTGCCTCTGCCTCTGCCTCTGCCTCTGCCTCTGCCTCTGCCTCTGCCTCTGCCTCTGCCTCTGCCTCTGCCCCTGCCTCTCCCTGCTTCTGCCTCTGCCTCTGCCTCTGCCTCTGCCCCTGCCTCTGCCCCTGCCTCTGCCTCTGCCTCTGCCTCTGCCTCTGCCTCTGCCTCTGCCTCTGCCTCTGCCTCTGCCTCTGCCTCTGCCGCTGCCTCTGCCTCTGCCTCTGCCCCTGCCCCTGCTCCTGCCTCTGCCTCTGCCTCTGCCTCTGCATCTGCCCCTGCCTCTGCCCCTGCCTCTGCCTCTGCCCCTGCCTCTGCCTCTGCCTCTGCCTCTGCCTCTGCCTCTGCCTCTGCCTCTGCCGCTGCCTCTGCCTCTGCCTCTGCCCCTGCCCCTGCTCCTGCCTCTGCCTCTGCCTCTGCCTCTGCCTCTGCCCCTGCCTCTGCCCCTGCCTCTGCCTCTGCCTCTGCCTCTGCCTCTGCCTCTGCCGCTGCCTCTGCCTCTGCCTCTGCCTCTGCCCCTGCCCCTGCTCCTGCCTCTGCCTCTGCCTCTGCCTCTGCCTCTGCCCCTGCCTCTGCCTCTGCCTCTGCCTCTGCCTCTGCCTCTGCCTCTGCCTCTGCCTCTGCCTCTGCCTCTGCCTCTGCCTCTGCCTCTGCCTCTGCCTCTGCCTCTGCCTCTGCCTCTGCTCCTGCCTCTGCCTCTGCCTTTCCCTCTGCCTCTGCCTCTGCCTCTGCCCCTGCCCCTGCCTCTGCCTCTGCCTTTGCCTCTGCATGCCTCCGCCTCCGCCTCCGTCTCTGCCTCTGCCTCTGCCTCTGCCTCCGCCTCCGCCTCTGCCTCTGCCTCTATCTGCCTCTGCCTCATGCATACCATTGATATCCACAGTGTGGATGTATTTCCATGTATTTCTTCTCAATGTATACTGTGACATTTTTCAGGGTTCACGTGTGAGGATGAGTCAGCCCTGATTGCCAACGCGTGGCTTTGTGATGGTCAATTCGACTGCGAGGACAAGTCGGATGAGAAGCAGGACAACTGCAGTAAGTCCACCAATTAATGAGGCGATTGTCCAGTTCCTTCGTTGCCTGATCGTAGCAGATCGTAATGACACGCGGCGTCAAATCTGACCGGATTGAGTTAATCCCACTTTCACTCCACCCAGTCGTGTAACCGTAAATGCTTTTTCACGTTCTGAAAAATGACAATATGCCTCTAGACTAAGGATTTAAAGGTAGCGTACACCATCTGTGAAGGTCAAAGAATCGCTTCGATCCACACAAACCCAACATATGCATGAAATAACCGTCACACCTGCATAAGTTCAATCCTTCAACCATGTCGTGAGACAAAAACTGGATCACTGTTTTCATCGATGAGTGTATATTTTGCGGGAAAAGGGCGTCATGCCTGAAAATATCGCCCGCGGACGATCTTTTCCAAATTCATACAAAAAGAAAACAACAGCTTTCCGAGCGCCTATAATTCACAGAACGTCTGATACCAATATCAATTTTCTGACTGGCCAATGCCTATGAAGTATAGGCCCTAATTCATAAAATTTGTGTGCCGGAAATTGGGCACTTGGGCAAAATTGTTATAATGTACCCTACCTTTAAAAAGCTGGGACCAGGTTATTCGGAATGAACTTCAACATTGATTTGTTCGACACATTCATTGAAATGAAGTGCGATTAGACGGTGCGGACCACCTAGTTATCAGACTGCGGCTTCAAACTACGCGTAGAGTGTACGGAAGCCGCGAGCTAGCGTCTCCAGCCACTTCCCATAGGCTGGTGTGTTACTTTCGGTCGTAGCCGTTGACTGTTCGGACACGCCTCAATTTATCACTAATTTTTCGACCCCAAAATGCGCGGCTCTGATTGGTTGATAAGTGCAAAACGTCACGAACACGCCTGACTCGCACTGTTCAGTTTGTCGAACGTCTGGTCGCGCCGAAAGATGACACGCTTTTAATTTAAGTCGTGTCTATGCGTATATATCTCCTTGACTTTCTTGATAAATATCGTGGTTGTCTGGTGTTTTTTTCGGACTAATTTAAGAGGCGGTACAAGACTGCAAAACTCGGACGTGCGACGCGGGCACTAAATGTCTGTCTGAATCTCAGCTGTGTGACGGCACTAAACACTGTGAGGACGAATCGGACGAGGACAGCGATTACTGCAAAGACACGAGAAGTGAGTATTACCAGTCCCTTTCAACAATGAAATCCAACCGTTTTGGGGGCTGATATTGAAATCTTATCAACTAGAAATTTTGACTCATATGGTGTCAGACAAGACAAAATGTGACCCGGCACAACGACATGAGAAATATCCCACCAAAACACTTTTTGAGTAAACAACACCTGAAGTTAAAGTATCTTCACAATTCGATTACAAATCAATTTTTTTGGGGAGGTATTTTCGGAAATTTAAAGTATTAGAGGATATTATATTTTGATATCATTTAAAAGCTATTGAGTATTGGTATACGCTTTCACATCATTAGAAAATCTCAAAATCTCAAAAGTGGGGTTATTCCTCATTATGCTGTGCCGGGTCACAAATAATTATTGTTACGGGAAAACCCGCATGTTCCTCCATGATGTAAGTTGTAACGTATCCAAGAAAGTAGCTAAAACTAGTATAAAAGTAGTTGCAGTAACCGTAACCGTCATCCGGATTAGGGTTACGGTTACCGCAACTAGATATATATAACATGAAGTTGGTCCATCACTTTTTGTTCAGTATTTGTTGTAGAAGGTAGTTCAAAAAGTGGATACCGGTCTGACCAAACGGTTCGTCACACCGCGTGGTACTAAAATTCAGTAAAACTAAAAAGACTAGAAAATGTTACCGATGTTTTGCCATATTTTCACCCAATCTGCAGTCATCAATATTTACTTACCAGATAAGGGCAAATTCTAAAGATCAATGTTTTAAAAGTTAAATGGTTTCACAAGCAGTAAAACACTTCATAAAAAAAATTAAGTGGTCATTGTTTCAGTATTAGGTGATTGTCAGTCTTCAGTTCAGGATTAAAAAAGTTTGAACAATAAATTCTATAAAAAAAAATAGACATTAAAGTCAAACAAGGAAAAACTGACTTGGAACTTTTGAATAAATTCAAAAATTGGAAAAAAGAAAACTGTCTGAAGAAAAAGAAAACCAGCATTAATTTCTTGTTCTTATCCCAGAAACTGGGAAGTGGGAGTGTTTGTTGCAGTTCTTCCTAACCTAGTACTAGTAGTAGTACCTAATTAGTCATGATTTCTTTCATTCATTTGAACCACAAGGCTGTTTTCGCTGCAGCAATTTCAACGAGGGCTGCATCAGCTGGTCCTGGGTGTGTGACAACATGGCTGACTGCAGCGACTGGTCGGACGAGAAATCAGCTATGTGTGGCACCAGTATGTGAGCTGTGAATGAATGTGTCTCCTTTTATTGGTCTCATATTGGGAAAGAGAATTCTAGATGCCATTGAAAAAAGAATGCCCTAATGAAGATTCCCATTTTGGTCATTTTAGTCAGTTATAGCTTAGCAGTTTCAAACATTTTTGTAAATTATTCTTGGAAAATATGCTTGTTTGTACATTGCAAGCACTGATGAGTAACCATTTTTGGCGACTGTAAAAAATTTGACTGGAACAGGATTTGAACACCAGACTTTTAGTTTAATGCACCAGTGCTCTACCACATGAAGTATCCAGACCTTAGGTTTAGGCCTGAATTCTAGTACGGACGTCTTAATTCGGGAGTCGCGGGTTCGAATCCCGCCCGAGCTGCCTGAAATATTTTTATCAGGCACCGGGCAAAGCACTGAGCATTCAGTGTTTACCACGTCGAGTAAGGGCAAAACCTCATTGAATTACATTCTCCTTGACGCAAACATCATGTTATATCTATGATGCAACCCGGTACCCGCCGCGCGCTATACATTATTCGAATCCACCCTCTAATCCCTGGGGATAACACCCCAGACTGATTTTAAAAAAAATGTGTGTTTGCAGTTCTGGAGCGTTGTTGGACGGGGGCCTTTCAGTGCCACCACAAAGATTTCTGCGTTCCTCAGACCTGGCGCTGTGATGGGGACCAAGACTGTGGGGATGGGTCTGATGAAAGGCAGTGTGGTGAGTCCAAGTATGGTCAGGGAAAATGGCACATTGAAGGTAGCCAAGGGAAAAAGTATTGTTTAAAAAAAAAAAGACTCATGCGAAAAAGTGATTACTTTGAGTGGTGTACAACTTGAATCAGGATTATTGTCAAAATAGGATTTAGAAAATTGGTTTTAGTGTGAAACGGGATTGTTTTGGTGAGGTTTGGAAATGATTATCTACTTCTACTTGATGACATTCTCCTGATGACGGCCAGAGCATACTGGTCGAAACGTCGAGTTATCACTCAGGTTCTTTTCAGAACCAAACCTCTTCCTTTAAGAGACCTGATACATGGTGTCACCGCAAACCTTCCTATATTACTTCTACTTGCTAAGCCTTTTTCAGTCTGATTATCAGGATGATATAATCAGGGTTTCTTTTAATTGGTACACTGTGAATCCGAGATGGCAAGCGCTAGTTTGCTCAGTAGATGCATTTGGATAATTGGGTATATTGTGGATGTGCAATGGTAAGGTTCCATCGGTGACAGATCGGATAGGGAATGAGTCCATTATGAAGCACTGGAATGTGTGCATGTCCGTGCAGATAGTTTTGAGACAATTGCAAGTTTGGGAGACAACTCACCCGAAGTGGCCCTCTAAAAGTGTGAGGTGGGCCACCACCAATTTTCAGGGGAAACCTTGATTAGATTTTTGCCGGTTTACCATTTTATGACATCTTGTTGCTGATTTTGTTTGCACATTTAAAAAAACCCAAAATCAAAGATGGGTTTGAGAGTGGCTTTGATGGAATTTCCCTGGAATTTTTTACACCCTTCCTGGAGCATTTTTGAGTGGATTACTTATAACCAGTGGAGGTCTCGATCATTCAAATTTGCAGATGTGGTATCCTTTTGGGAGCCCGTGTTCGGATGGGGCCTGTGGAGTGAGTGGTCGGAGTGCAACACTGACTGTAGTCCGGGAGAGAGACAGCGGTACCGACTGTGTAACCAACTGAGCACCATATGCCTAGGCAAAGAAATTGAGCTGGACACCTGCCAGTTGAAGGAGTGCATCAAGGAAGAAGGTGATGGCACAATATGATCAATGTGTATTGTATCAGCAGGGCCTGATTTTCACAAACTATGATTGGGACTAGTTTAGTACAATCGGACTCTGTTTGGAGCCTTGGTGGAATTCTAAACTTGAATGAGAGAGTCCACTGTCCCTGAGAGAGTCCACTGTCCCATCCAAACCTAATAATATTTTCTATTTTTGTGGACTGGACATACGAC
Source organism: Luidia sarsii (assembly GCA_949987565.1). Taxonomy (NCBI): domain Eukaryota; kingdom Metazoa; phylum Echinodermata; class Asteroidea; order Paxillosida; family Luidiidae; genus Luidia; species Luidia sarsii. The sequence goes on along the minus strand of OX465105.1, from coordinate 25,455,550 downwards.
CATAAGGGCCACAGATGCTGCCATTAAATCTGCCTTTACAATTAATAGATCTGATTCAATCTGTCAATTTCCTCTCTATCTTCCTCTCTCCTTCTCTTCCTCTCCCCCTCCCTCCATCCCCTCTTCCCCTCTCCCTCTCCGCCACTCCCCTCTCCCCCACTCCCCTCTCCCCCTCTCTCCCTCCCTGTCCCTCTCTCCCTCTCCCTCCCCTCTTCCCCTCTCCCTCTCTTCCACTCTCCTCTCCCCTCTCTGTAATTATCTCCCCCTCCCTCTCTCCCTCTCCCATCTCTCCCTCTCTCCCTCTCTCTCTCTCCCTCTCTCCCTCCCTCCCTCTCTCTCCCTCTCTCTCTCCCTCACCCTCCCTCTCTCTCCCTCTCTCCCTCTCTCCCTCTCTCCCTCTCTCTCCCTCTCTCTCCCAAGCCCCCTCTCCTCTTAAAGGTCTGTGCACCTAACAGCGATACTTCCACTTTCATCTTGTCCAGAAATTGGCTGTGGGACCAGAAAAGCTGTGCCTACTGGCAACCAGAAGCGCATCGTCGGTGGCATTGAGGCCGTGGCTGGCGCCTGGCCCTGGCAGGCCCAGCTCTTCCACAGATTCAGGAGTGGAAGACAGGTGGCCGTCTGCGGAGGAACACTGATACACGATAACCTAGTCCTGACAGCGGCACACTGCTTTATCGGATCCATGTAAGCTTAAGATTTGCAAATGAAAAACAAATCTCAGTGTACCTAATCAGTTGCTGAATTAGTGCATTCTCCATTAAAAAAAATTCTGATCCCTAGAGATATACAGCAATTATATTTAATGGTTAAATTCCTTTTGACTGGGGCCCCCACCCCAGCAAAGACCAGTGGACTATTTTGGTGGCCACCATCTAAAGGCTGATTATCTCAGATGGGAAGAGCCCTGCTACAAAAAAACAGAGGTCTCAGATTCAAATCATGGTCCAGTTTTCTTTGCCATTTTTTTTCAATGATTGAAAAAAATCAGAAAAGAACAAGGGGATATTTGAATATAGGAAGGTTTTCGGTGAACACCATGTATCAGGTCTCTTAAAGGAAGAGGTATGGTTCTGAAAAGAACCTGAGGGTAACTCGACGTTTTGACCAGTATGCTCTGGCCGTCATCAGGAGAATGTCTTGGGATCGGTGGTGGAACTCCTTATGTACCGGTGGTCGCTGAGGCGGGAAGGCGGGAAAGATTATCCTCCGGGGAGGATTATCCTAAGGGATATTTGAAAGAATCAGATTAACAGTGTGAACATTATGGCCTCCAGGAACAATGTGAACAAGTGGAAACTTCACCTGGGCAAGCACACCATCGATCTCAAACTGTCCGAGGGCGAGCAAGAGACAACCATCAAACACATCATCAAGCACAAGGAATTCAACCCTCGGACCATGCATCACGACCTGGCCTTGCTGGTCCTGGACCGGCCACTATCGTTGGACAGGCACCGGATCAACGTAGCCTGCCTGGACAAGGACATGGACATGGACCTGAAGTCACACTGCTTTGTGACAGGCTGGGGACTGACATCAAGTAAGGATGAGGAACCGACAAAACCAAAAATACATCCAGCATGGTTTTAAAAAAACTGACATTGAAACTTTTCTCTACACACCCCCAAAAAAGTCTGTGAATTTGTCACAATGATTCCCAATTCCAAGTTTTCTTTCCTTTTTTTGTTTCAAATCAAACAAATAAAGGAAAAACTGACTGGGAACTTGAAAACTTTTACTGGACCAGGATTTGAACTTGAGACCTCCGGTTTTACATACCAGCTTTTTTTGTTGGAAATAAATTCTGAAAATCTGCATCCAGATTGTGTGATCCCAAAACTGGTTTATGTGGGAGTTACAAATGTTTGCAAACTAAAGGGTGTTGATTGAGATCTGAGAAAGTTTTTTGGACAATAGCTTCTTACTGGAACCCTGGCTTAGCAAAGATAGTAAACGTTTAATAACCAAGACATAGTTGAAAGACCCAAGCTAAGGGCTGGACAGCTGCAGTCATAGATCACTCGTTCATTAACCCATTATCAAACCCACCTTGTGTATAATAATTGTATCAGTAGTCCAAATAACTAAGGACCTGATATGCCTGGGAATAGGTATACTGGCTTACTGCATAACAAATTATCTCCCAATGGTATTCTATCAACCAATGTAGGTAGACTTAGATTTGTAATGCACTGGTCCCCAGTTATGGGAAATCCCTATCTGGTATATAGGTCTTGGAAATTGTAAAGACTGCTATGATTCTGGTTTCCTTTCAGTGGGAGGCAAACAGGCCCAAACACTGCAGGAAGCTAATATCCCAATCCTCACTGCCAGTCAGTGCAACCACCACTCTGTCTACAAGGGGATGGTCAAGACAAGCATGCTGTGTGCAGGGCACTTAGATGGAGGGGTTGATGCCTGTCAGGTAGGTGCATCAGCTTGTTGCACGCCCCACTTATGATGATGAGGGCGCTATTTCTCAATGTGTTATAGACCACTTTGAACATGCATCATATCATACAAACACAAATGTGTGGCAGCACTCTTCCATCCATAATTTGATGAAGTCGGCTCCCCCATGACATTACAGTATCCCAGCGTTGTTTCTAAAAGACACAGTTCATCTATAGGGTCAACGAGGACAAGTTGCAAGCATGGCAGAAACCTGAAAAAAAAGTCCACACTTCCTCCAGAAGGAAACTCTTTGCTGTTGTATCTAATTTTTTCTCAGGGGGACTCTGGAGGGCCTCTGGTGTGCGAGATGGCAGACGGCCGCTGGCATGTGGTGGGTGTCACCAGCTGGGGGCGGGGCTGTGCCCTGAAAAACAAGCCCGGGGTCTACACTAAGGTGGCCCACTTCCAGGACTGGATCGAGGAGAGGATAGAACTGTACGGGGACACAAGGCGGTAGACTCAGACGAAGGTGGCGGGATTCAAAGTGCTCTGGGGATGATACTGTTGTGGCATACTGAGTGGTTTGCGGTGACACCATGTAGCACTTCTCTTTCGAGGAGTATGGCTCTGTAAAGAGCCGGTAACTCTCTCGAGGTACCGGCTTTTTTCAGAGCCATACTAAGAGTCAGTAACTCTCTGGATTTCAGAGCCACACTCCTTCTCGAAAGAGAAGTGCTACATGGTGTCACCGCAAACCTTCCACTTAGAATTTCCACCGTGCAAACCTTCAAGTCTTATCTGGATGCTGGATAGGTTTGTCGTAGAACATTGAGGCAAGTGCTTTAATGTAAAGCCTGCTGTTGCCTGGAAGTTTCCTTTTCAATGTCGTCATAGAAATAACCTCAGCTTTAAATTCAGAGTGCATTTCACATTTTGTGAGACGGTAAAGCATCAGTGATATTTTTGAGAAGACCCACCCTGGGTTTTTGCTGGTTGTAGGATGGCATTGTTGACCACATTGTAGCTATGTTCAGAAAGCTTGACTTCAGCACAAACTTCAGAAAGACATCCACTGCCGACAGTTTTCTCGGTGGGCAATAGATATTGACTTGGGTGTTCATTCCAGCTACGGCAAATTAATTGAATGAGGCAGTTATTGTACTACATGTAGTAGTCAATGTAATGGCCACTGCGTGCATAGAAATGCATTGAGACATCTTTTAATACCTGTGTATCCCAAAAGACTTTTTGAAACGGCCTAATTCTGATGATTCCACAGATAAATTAAACAAGCTCTTTTGAAGAGGCTGAATATGTTTTGTACTTGATGTATGCTGAATAATGTAACAAATTCGAAATGAAATATATAGCAATATCATTTGTATGATTTGACAACCCCGAAGATATTAAAACACATGAAAATCTTTGGTAAGCAATTGCTTGTTACAAATGTTGCTTGAAATATCAGTGTATTATGTAGTGTGAATCAATCTTAATTAAGTACTTTGAAAAAAAAGAAGTTTCACTTTTGCTATTGCATCCAGCATAGATTGTCTGAAATTTAAAGTGACAAAAATCTACCAAACTTGATTTCTGTGACTTGGAATGAAAGGTTGGTACATCACATGTGAAGGGTAAAAGAATTGCTTCCATACTTTTTCAAATACCGGTAACACCTTGCTCTATGGAGTAATCTTAGGAAATTTAACAAAGTTCCTAATTTCTCCAACAACAAAAACGGCAGATTTTCAAGCACTAAAATTTAACGGAATGTCTGGTTTCGATACAAACTTCCGGATGAGTAAGTAATTTCTCCAATTTGGAATGCTTAGATTTCGGGCACTTTGCAAATGGTGTACCTTCCCTTGAAAGAAATGAGAATCTCTTGAGGATTTAACAAACAACCAGAAACATTTATCAACATGACTTTGTAGCCACTATGGTTGGACACACTCATTTCAGATAAATTCTTGTTTTATTCATGTTGACCATCTGAACGGTGAAAGCTCATGTAAACAAATCACTCACCAGATTTTGGTTAAACCTGCAAAGCTGTAAATTGCTAGTGCATTAGACAAAAGGTTTCTCAAAAGGAAAAGAACAGAATGATGAGATAGCGTGTGAATTTGGAAGAAAATCAGCCACATCAGTATCACAAATTAAACTAATCAAATCAAATTTGATCTCGCGAAAAATATATGACTAGTATCATTTGTCATTTCCACACATAAATATCTGAAAGATTTTGCTTAAATAATGTGGCAAAATATTAGCATTATATTATTGTATCTTTAGAATATAATGTGCTATCTATAGGTCAATATCACACATCATAAGTGGCTCCATCCTTAAAATCAAAGGAAAACTGAACAAATGAATGAATGAGCCAATCTGTCCTTACATTTGAAATGTGTTGCCTGGGATATTGTCTTTTTTTCTAAAGAATACCAATAAAAGGGCTGACGTTCCTTCCTTTCTTTTCAAAGGATTCTCTTCTGATGATTCAAACATTTGGCAGTATTGGCACAAAATTCTTGAGAAAAACTATTAATGTTATTCTTGAGAGCCACCAGATAGTCCTTTTAAATTCACCTAAACCCTAGTGCTACCACATTCCATGCATCACACGGGGACTGGCCATATCTGGTGCCCTGACTCCAACATGTACAAACTAAATATTGATTGCGTCAATCCACCAGCTGCTATGGGCACCTAAAGAGGGATTTGTCATGGGATGGGTTCAGTCGGTCAGATTGAAGTGTTCCTTGTGTCTAGTTGGTGGTGACGAAATCCTCTCCTTTGGTGATGTTGCCTTTGAGTTCTCCCATGGCTTCGGACAACAGTTTTGTCTCGTACTCGGACAACTTGCCAATCCCCAAATTCTTCTCCATTCCGTTTGCCTGGGGAAAAAGAAAAAAAGATGATGAGTTGATGCAAGATTTACCTAACATCACAACAGACTGCATCATGATTACACTTTTAATTACTGAGAAAAATAAATAAATTGTCTCCTCTTGTCTTTGGAGAGTAACATCTTGTTAAATTTCAGTGAACAAATTACCAAACATTTACAGATTCTGAGTAAGTCCAGCAACTTTGGCCTTTTAGTTTATCAGATTTTGAACGAATAATAACAATCTTCAATTTATGGCTATTTGTGGCTATCCACATTTCAGGACTATATCTTGGAAAGAAATGCGATTTTTTTTCTCTTCTCGTGCAATACCATCAAGTTCCATTCAAATGACGAAATATTACTTGGCCTTTTAAAATGGTTCAATTTAAGTGGCCAGCGCTTTCTTACCCCAAGCACGACCGGGTTGGCAAAGTAGCCGGCATCGGTGATGTCGGACTTGACATAGGCACACTCAACGATGCCCTGTTTCCCATTCAAAGCTTCCAAAACCTGGAGTGGAGGAAGAATAAAAAACACAGTCAGATTGAATCGTTTCAGAGGCAAAACCAAAAACCTTCACTTATCAATTTTTTAGTGATGTTGCAATTGAACCTCCAAGGTAAATGTTGGAGCTGGGAGTTGAAAAATGTGAAAGAAAAACTTTTGACTGGACTGGGACTTAAACCCAAGAGCTCTGGGTTTGCGTACCAGCACTCTTACCATCTCAGCTAACGAGCCCTTAGATAGTGGCCTTCCTAAATAGTCAACTAGTCTTTGTTGCGGTTGGGGTGCCAGTCAGAAGCATTCAACCATTAACTGCCGTATATCTCCAGGGATCACATCCCCATTTTCATTCAGGTGCCAACAACCAATAGTTGTAAACCTAGTTACAGCAGTTTGGGGATCACATTAAGTGGATACAACTTTTTTATTTTCCCATTTTTTCCCAACAGTGGTGATTTGTAAAGACAAAACAAAAACAGTGACCAGCAATTGGCTGATATATTGAATATCTGTGAAGGCTAAATTTTTCAACAAAAGACCGAGAGAACTTACCGCAGTGGCGAATCTGCTGGCAGCCATGGCCATAGACAGAGTAGCAGAGCCCTGCAAAAAGAAGAAGCATAAAATTAAAATGCATTTTCACACTACACAAGGGTATAAATTAACTTGTCAAGTTCTATGCTGTCCATCAGGCTTTTAGGCAGGATTGGTGGAACAGGGTGTGTATGAAAAAAGGCAGGCCGTGTACATGAACTTTTATTAAAATGTGCATATGTAGAAACCCGTGATCCATTGCCTATTGCATAACGCAGAGATGGTCCATTTAGGGGTGCTGAATAATCGAATATTTGATTGATCATTGTATATTATTTACCGAATTTGTATAATTATTCGATTGCAGAATTTGATTGTATGAATGTGCCAAGATTCCAAACGTCAAGTTTGGAATTATAATCATGTACAACATTGTTGAAATAAAATAATTATGATGAAAACAATAATTATGACGAATATTTAACCTGACGTGGAAAGACAGGAGATCCGAGGAGGAACATCGTCCTTGGTGCCCAATATTTTGTGCACAAAATCTTCCGACCAATATGCAGTTGCCGTTTGTCATTCCCGAACCGTCAGAACTAGGATTCTCCTTCTTTTTTTTGCCTTGGAGACGGTTTTTCGGTTTTGATTTTTCAAAAACTGTGAAATTTTAATCCCCTTTGTTTTTTCTTTTTCACATGAGTTGAAAATACAAACGTTTTGTGTCCGAAATTTAAGGCATTTGCCGCACACATCTGCTCTAAAAACGGCTTTTGGGATCGTACTCGTCCCCGTGATTTGCGCACGCATACATGTACGTTTACGTTGAGGCTGATGTTTATCGTGGTGCAAGACCGCTGTCCGATCCAGTGTGCACTCAGCACGTGCACAATGATTAGTAGACTTCTACCAGTCCTTACAGTTGTTTCTAACAATAAACTATATGTTTATTACATTTGTACCAGCGATGTTTCGAGTTTCGCGGTCAACCGAAGTACGCACTCTGCATAAGAAATGTATTTACTAGAATTGTAGAAATTTTTAGAAGGATTTGTCATTTATTTGTTGAGATATCGAAAGTTGTAAAGAATATATTATTTTTGCAAAATCGCTCCGTGCGCGCGGCGCCGCGGTAGATCGAGCCAAAACGGCGGAGAAAAAAGTCAAAGTCGCATTTTTCGACCGCCGAGCGCACCCTGTAAACATCGTCCAAATCTGTCGATTGTACTCTTAAATAGAAGCCTGTGATCTCTTCTTTCTATCAATTTAATGACGAAGAGAATAATGTTGAATTACGTGGAAACAACATTCGGAGACAAACGATGAAAGTAGCGCATTTTCGTTATGAACGATTTACCTTCGCGATGTTAGCGAGGTTGGCAAGTCTAGGTGTGGTTTCCGCCTGTAGGTGAAGCTATAGCGATACTACAGGACAGTAGGGCCGAAACCAGCCTACGCGCTGCAGTGTAACATGACACAACTCAACTTTTCACAGCAGGTATAGTGCTTCCAGTGCGTGCTCTGCTGTGCGTTCGTGAATGGGATCGTGATTTGATCGTGAATGGGATGGAGGATCGTAACAGATTATTTTATCGACTGTCTGCTTGTGCTGGTTCTATGTATACATTACACACACGCTAATATTACTGTAAAGGTATTTTATCACTTTTATCAGTGATACATAATTATTTTTCTCAAGGTATACATCTGCACGGCTTGTGCTTAAAAGTGTAAGGCGTGACGCTAAAATTAGGCCGTGTTTGTTTTTATTTGGCCGTGCTTATCACGGCTGCACGGCTGGCTGCCTAAAAGCTTGCTGTCCATTCACTGAAGGTGTTTTTACAAGAAAAGAAACTATCACTCTTCTCTTTATCAGGCCAATACAACATTGGGAAGATCGGAAAACCTCAATGTCCGCAGATTTCCTTCTAATTTACACATTTTGTAGATGGTCATGATAGAATCCCCACGTTGAAATCTGGGATGCTGTACTTCCCGAAAAATCTTCAGTCAAACATCGTCAAATAGTTTCTTATACTACAGGCCGGTGCAAAAACTGTGACAGTTTTCTGCCTTTTTCTACTTTCTCAGATTACAATTTGAGCTTAAACCTTCACAGGATTTCTTTTTTGAAATGTTGAATGGTTTAACACACAAACTGTGGGAATCTTTTAACCTTTACCAATGTTCTAAAGAGCATTTGACAAAAAAAACCAAAAAAAACATTGCACTCACAGCTCCAGCTTTGGCGTTGACGACCTCTGTGCCTGCGTTCTGGATACGATCTGACAGCTTCTCGGTCTCCTCAGCAGTGAACTGCACGGGAGGCTGCACCTGTAAAGTGGACGAGTGGTTTTTGGAAGAGTTGGAGCAGACTCATTTCCCGGGAGAAGGATATTGGTGACCAAATGACAAGATGCACATATTTTGATGGCCACATGGTCTCAACATCCAGGAGGGTAATGTCTAACACCATGCATGCTTTCTGATAATCCTTCTTGTGTTCACTCCTCCACACTTCTCTCTTTGATCGTTCACCCTCTTCTCACTAATCCCTACCCTACTCCTTGCCCTTCCCTTTGATCTCACCCTACCAGCTTTACTCATTATCCTTTGTTTCTCATCTGTGTCCTATTCACTCTCTTCCCCCTTCCTTTGAGTACATGTACAGTGTATCTGTTTTGTCCTTGTCACTCTGCCTTTGAGAAAGGTCCTGCTAGGATCGAAACGTCAAGCCCACTAAATTTTGTGATTTCAAACACAGTCAATCCATTTAAAAGGGAAGTAAGTGACCGACAGAGTAATTTCCTGAAAATCACTGAAGGCCAATAAATTGTGCGAGTGCGAGTGAGCGCTTATGCGACCAAGAGATGCGACTGCGAGTAAGTGCTAATGCGACCGAGAGATTCACAGCAGGGGTGCAGGAGCCCTTCAGTTTTTAGGGTTTTAACAGATAAAAATGAGCAGTTTGAGATACCTGTTTGACATAAAAAAAATTAATAATAAAAATAAAAAATAAAATAAAAAATCCGGAAATCCAGAAATTTTCGGAACTCTTACATCCCTGATTTATATGAAGTACCACTCAGCATCTCTGCATTTTAAACCCCTTACAAACTGATCTACCAAACCCGAAACGCGAGGCAAACTCACCTGCGACAGGAGCGGGATGATGGTGATGCCGGAGTGACCGCCAATGACCGGCACGGAGGTGGCCTGGACGTCCAGTCCCTTCAGGTCGGCCACAAAGGTGTTGGAGCGCACAATGTCCAGGGTGGTCACACCAAAGATGCGGGCCGGATCGTAGACGTTGGCCTTCTTGAAGACCTCCGAGCAGATGGGAACCGTGGAGTTGACCTAAAAGCCAAGGAAAATGATGCAGAGAGATTCGTCAGTGATGCTTCGTCGTTTTTTTACCTGAGCAGACAGCGACAGCAATCGCTTGTCCTGGGCAGGTTGTCCCTACCCTTCTCAGAATCACGCAAGATCTCAGCATTTTCTCAGCAAGAGGAACGTAAATAGATACCTTTGTTCCCTTTGACTTTTCTTTCTTTACCTGTCTATTCCTCTTCTATTTTTCCTGTAGCCATCACCTCAAGCGGCCTTATATGGCCTTGTGTTTGGCGATCATTCATTACAAAATAAATTTTTAAAAATCACCAAAAGTCAAAAGGTCAGTCTACCCCGAGGGAGTTACCTTCTACTTCTTGGTAAGACCCTTCCTGGCCTCATATGAGTTGTGGTGACCGTAACCCTCATCCTCCCAGCGGTCAAAGACCTAAGGGCTACAGGACTCGGTATACAAAAATCTGAAGACCTTTGTGTTTTCAGTATTTTTGAAAGACTAGTGTCTTGATTCCCCCTTCTTTCAGCCTTTTGACAATCGTCATTGACAATTCTTCCACAAATTCTTGTCAACTAGAAAAAAAACCGCATTCCCCTGACTTGGGTGTAGGGGGGGGGGGCAAAACGGTCACTTACTGGGTTTGTGATGATGCCCATGATGGCTGTGGGGCAGTACTTGGCAGCGGCTTCGCTGAGCGTCTTGACGATGGAGGCGTTTGTGTTGAACAGATCATCTCTCGTCATTCCTGTGGGAGGGAAAAGCAAAGCATTGAATGCATTCTGACACAGAAGGGTTCAGCACTTCCCAGAACAGATTCACAGTGCCTGAGCACATCTACCGGTAACTAATTCAAAAACTGGCTACTAGACTGGTCACCCTGACTCACCCATACTGAGAAATCAGAACACGTTACAGAAACTCCTCAATCCACCCAAAGGGACCCATTTCAAAAAAATTAAGGAAAAATTGACAGGGAACTTTTTAACAATTTTGAAAAATGACAAAGAAAACTTTGACTAGACCGGGACGAGTTGAACCCGAGACCTCTTGATTAATGTACCAGCGCTCTCCCATCTGAGCTGTCCAGCCTTTGGATGGTGGCCTTCCCAAATAGTCCTTTGCCGGTGTGGGGGAGGGGTGCCAGTCAGAAGCATTTAACCATTAACTGCCGCATATCTCCAGGGATCACACCCCCACTTTCATTCCATTTAAAAACAAATTAACATAATAATTGTTACAGGGATGTAACTGTAAGCGACCGAAAGTCAAAACATAAAACAAACAATTAAAAAGATCAAAATAAAATAAAATCCCTCCATTTCTGGAAATCCGGAAATTTCCAAAAGTCTTACATCCCTTTTGAGACTGAGTGTGGCTCTGAAAAGAGCCGGTGACTCAACGTTTCGAGCAGTGTGTCTCCTGACGACGAGCAGAGTACACACTGCTCGAAACGTTGAGTCACCGGCTCTTTTCAGAGCCACACTCAGTCTCAAAAGAGATGATACACATGGTGTCACCGCAAACCAATTAATAATAATTGTTTCCACCAAGTCTTTCTTACATCCCTGTTGTTATCGTCCTTACCTGGCTTTCGGGGCACGCCAGCGGGGATGAGTACCAGTTGGCACCCCTCCAGACACTGCTGCAGCTGCTCCGCTCCCTGGTGGCTGGTGACCTTGGCCGGGGTCTCAATGTGACTGAGATCAGCGGCCACGCCGGGCGTGTTGACCACATCGTACAGGGCCAGCTTGCTGACCATGGGGTTCAGCTTGAGGAGCAGGGAGAGTGGCTGGCCGATGCCGCCCGCCGCTCCCAGCACTGCCACCTTCTGGTTGTCCTGCAAAGCGACACAGATCGCGAGGGTAATTGTTGTGCGTACAACTACAGCAGGGTTTCCCCTTGAATACTTATTTGTTACTAAGGCCAAGTAAAACAATTTATTGTTTCTCATCCGCGCCTGCATCGTTTTTAAGCCACCGCATCAATTTTTTTTTCATAAAACGATAAAAAGACAACATTTTGAATTTTGATTGATTTTTGCTGTTTCCAGCTGTTTTCCCCTCGCACATGCACAACCTTCTTTAGACTACCCATCTTTAAGGGAAAAAATTGTTTTGGAAAACTCTTTTTCCGAAAATGCCCCCCCCCCCAAAAAAAGTGCCTGCATCCTCCTTTTCCTAAAAATTAGGATAATTTTTTTAAAAACTACTAGTACTAGTATTACTACTAATAGTACTAATACTACTTACTTACTAATAAGTAGTACTATTACTAGTATTAGTATTACTAGTACTAGTAGTACTACCATGGAGCTATGTGCTACTACTCAGTACTACTACAAAGTATATTTCTTTACTTGGCCTTAGAACCATCGACAGAGGACTAACCTTAGTTTGAACTCGGCGAAGTTGAATAAAATATTATTAATTATTACAATAATAATTAATATTACTCAGATTCATCAGAATCATTTTTAAGTTTTATAAAAATATTAAAAACTTTTAAAAGGTTATTTACTTACTGTCTTGAAGGATTAATTGCTTTTGAGTTTTGTCGAAAATTATAGTACATTACAATTTAAAACTTACAAGTGAATAATTTAATTATTAAATTAATAAAATGAAAATGTCCAACGCCAGTGCCGCCCATTTAAAGGCACCATCTGACACTGCACTGTCTCCTGTGGAATTTTGCGGCCCACATGATTTTGCTATGAACGACGAACGTGACGTTTTTCTTTACCTGGGCGGACAGCGACAGCAATCGCTTGGCCTGGGCAGGCGTCCCCACCCTCCTCAGAATCATGCAGGATCTCAGCATTTTCACCACAAGTCAAGGGATCAGTCTACCCTGAGAGAAATGAATGAAGACGGCGTTCAAGATCGAAAAATCCGCAATTAAATCTGAGAACGGCCCGAACACCGACCGGTACCGGCGAAGGAGAATAGCGGAGAGGTCGTACAGCCGGCAGGTCACAGCGCATGCGCGAATGCCCGCAGTCATTACCCACAGTGCAATTCAACCGGAACTAGAAAAAAGTTCTCCTTGGTTACTTTAGATGTACCGCGGAAGTTGATGCAGTCGAGAAAGCAGACGACGGCGAGAGCTAGCAGCACTAGCACTAGCACTGAGTAGCAGTAGCAGTAGCTAGGTAATAAAGTGAGTAAGTTTCAGTAACCTTGGTAACATTTTTTGTTCGTCACTAATTTTGATATTACGCCTCAGTCATAAAACAACTGAAAATCTTCCATTTTGGCTTTTAAAGGCAGTATTTATGTGACTAGAGAAGTCTTAAAAATTTAGTGGGCCTGACGTTTCGATCCTAGCAGGACCTTTCTCAAAGTCAAAGGCAGAGAAAGCCTCTGCCTTTGAGAAAGGTCCTGCTACTACTACTACTTTACTAGGATCGAAACGTCAGGCCCACTAAATTTTAAGATTTACATTTTGGTAATTTTAGTCAGTAAGCAGTTTGCAACATTTTTGTATATCACCTGACTAGAGAAGTGTTGGAAAGAGAAAAACTATTTCGAATTTTCTTTGCCCCCCTTAATTTTTGGTTTGGCCTTTGGCTTTGTTTTGGCATTGAGGTTTGGACTTAGGGCTATTTTCTTTAACTCAATATTTTAGTAATTTTACTCTTTTTTTTTTAGTGTCTGACAGTTTGAGTAGGGCTAGTAATTTCTAATTTATTTTGTTTTGTAACCAGTGTAAGTGTAACTAAGACAGTGTAGGCCTATATTATTATATTATATTTTAATATTTATAAAAAGTGAATTCATTCGTCTGCATGATTCACCATGAAGCAAGGAAATTAAGAGCTTCGTAACTCCATTAGTGATACCTTTCATCACCACTGGGCACTGGACGTTGCACTTTTTGCAGTTGCATCGTGGAATCTCAGAATATTTCAAATGAGTTTGTGAAAGTTAAACTAAAAGTGAAACCTGGTAAAACAAAGAAGTGTCCAAAAAGAAATAGTGTAACTGCAATGTTAATTTCCATAATAAATTTCTCCAACAGCATCGAACAGGGTGAAATTAAATCTTTGAATGCAGCTTCCATTCTCGGACAACACCAAAAAGTTAAATTTCAAAGATGAAAGAACTCTTTTCTGACCATTTTGTTTCCTAAATTCCCCTTTCACAGACTCAGATCCTCATCCGCATCACCATGGCTGCACGAATTGTGATGTGTGAACCGACAGAGCTGTACAACATTCTACAGCAGGCAACCTCCTACCCTTGTCTGAGTGACACAAATTACCTTCTACTTCTTGGTAAGAGCCTCCCTAGCCTCATTTGTACTGTAGCCTTGTATTTAGTACTAGTAGCCTCCCTAGCCTCATTTGTACTGTAGCCTTGTATTTAGTAGCCTACCTGGCCGATATCTGATAAACACTTCCACTCACTGGTCAACAAGAATAACCACAGCCCTTGTAACTTAGAGAAATAGATATTAATCAAAATGTCAGGCCCACTAAACCTCACTCTGCCTTTGAGAAAGGGCTTGCTAGGATCGAAACGTCAGGCCCACTAAATTTTAAGATTTATATTTTGGTAATTTTAGTCAGTAAGCAGTTTGCAACATTTTGGTATATCGCCCACTAAACCTGAGTAAACTTAGTCAGGAAATGATTAACAATGATAAAGAAATGTATTCTTTTTTTAAATACAGGTAGTAGGCCTAAACAAAAATTGGTTTTCACATGAGATCTGACACTATTTGCAACAAAACTTGGAAATAGTTTTAGAATTGTAAAACTGTTCCAAGAAATAATAATTACATTTGCATGATATTTTTATTTTACCACAGATGCCAGACAGAGAAATGAATACAACGAGAGTCACATTATCACCTCTAAGGAGGCTCCAAGGGTAATACCTTAATTCTTCATCTTGTAAATCTTGAGAGTTATTACTATAGTCTAGTACTAGTAGTCTACCTTTTGAAAAGTGCCTGTCTAGAAAATCAACAGTCCTCAAAATGTCAACAATTAGAAGGGCATGACATTTTTATCCTAGCAGGACCTTTCTCAAAGGCAGAATGACAGGCACAAAAACAAATAGGGAGGGTATCATTTTAGTCAGTAAGCATTTTTTGCATTTCTGCATATCACTCTATAAATCCTCAAATTAAAGATTAAAATCAGCAACTTTCACTTCTTCATTTTCTACTTCACATTTCAAATAAAAGGCTCAATCAGGCAGACATCAAATATTGGCAGGAACTGATATGAGTAATAAGGTGGCCTGTATGGCTTCAATAGTGTGGGGTAGTTATGGTAGGTCACATACCCCAGTTTCATATGACCCTATGCCACTTTAAATGATTGTTTCCACCTGGGCTAATTAAAAATTTGGAAATTATACAGATCGGATAACAATTCAAATTGTCTCCCTTTTGGTGAAATCAAATAAACTCAAATAAACTCAATCAAATAAACTCTCAGGTTCAAGTCCCAATCCAATCATAGTTTTCTTTGCTATTTTTTAAAATTGTTTAAAACAAGTTCCCAGCCAGTTTGTTTCCCTTTATTTGTTTAACTTTGATTGTTTTTGTTTTATTTTGTTCATCAGTCTCCATCAGGGGAATTTCTCGTACCATACGACAGTGAGCTCGAATGCAAAATGCACATTGTGGTGTTGGACAGTAAATGTAGGAGTCTCAAAGATCAAGGTATGTTCATCTAATTAAAGACATTTTAAATAAAAATCACACAAATTTGCAGGGCATGAAATATTTCAATCCTAGCGAGACCTTTCTCAAATACAGAATCACATAAAGAAAACAAAAATATATATATATATAATACTGAATCAGTAACAATTTAGATTTCCAAGAAATCCAGCAAAATCTATATAATCGTTAAATGTGGACTAAGTAATTGGTAATATTTTAATTGTGCAATTAAAGAGACAAATTTCAAAATTGTAATATCTTTATTAAAGAAATTCAATTCAAAATCATAAATTAAATTGCTCATGCTTTGTGCAGGAAATTTACTGTTTGATTTTTGAAGCAGAAAAGGGATTGACTTAAAATCTGCTTTTGAGAAAGTTCCTGCCCAGACATTCATACATTTATACACAATAGTTCAAATCTTAGTTACAATACATTCCTTGATGGGCATCCATTGCAATTCTTCATGTTCTTGTAGAAAAGCGGTAGCATGTTCACGGTTGTTTGATCTGAATATCAGATATTGATTCAATGCTTACAGACATAAATGACCAATAGGCAAGTCTCAAGAAGGATTAGGTTTGCGGTGACACCATGCAAAATTCTCTTCTGTGATTATGTGCGGTTCTGAAAAGAACCGGAGGAACTTGACATTTCGAACAGTATACACTGTTTGTCTTCAGGAGACAGCTCTCACATATACTCACCAAAGAGAATTTTGCATGGTGTCACCGCAAACCTAATCCTTCTGCTATTCTCACCACAAAAACCTTCAAATCTCAAGTTGCAAGAAATGAGAGGACCCAGCGAAAATCAATACCCCAGGCCCTCTGAATGGTTAGTCTTTGTCTTCTGTAATGATAACGGCCGTGCTGGTCTCCCCCCCCCCCTGACAGAACCAGCCCTTGCCTGTGCTCAGGTGATGTCCGAGATGGGCAGTCGCAACCCGGTCAAGGTCCTGCGTGGCGGCTACGAGGAGTTCTCGGCCCTCTATCCCTTCCTCCGCACCCAGAAGATCATCTACATGCCGCGGGAGCTGGACGCGCTGTGCCCCTACCCCGTGGAGGTGCTGCCCGGCAGGCTGTACCTGGGCGACTGCCAGCAGGCCTGTCGCTCCTCCGTCAGGAAGGACCTGAAGATCAAGGCCGTGGTCTACCTGTCGGCAGAACCCAGTGAATTGTACGTAGAAGACATAAGTCCTTTCCACACTCACTCACTCACTCATCTCCGTAGTCTCGCAGACCATTGGTGCACTGATGCACAAACCTCCTCCACTCTGCACTAATTGGTACTACTGCTCCGGGCTAGAGCAGACCTGGGAGTAACGGTAACTAAGGGGTAACTCCACACATTCCCCACAACTCCTGATCTCCTGAACTGGAGCCTTAATACCACCAGATGCACTTTAATGTCATACCCAGGTCTGATGTCATACCCAGGACTGCAGTACCTTTTACACCTGTTGAGTGTTGAGCCTTAACAATTGACACTGGCTATTGTTATGGCAGTCATCCGTGTGGTTCCCTCACTTGAAAGTATTCGTCAGCATTGCAGGCTGGTTGAACCAGACTATTCGTTGATAGTCTGGTTCCAAGAGCTAAACATCCTGACAAATATGGTTAAGTACTTCAGGGAACCACATGGACGACTGCCGTAAACACAGCCACTGCGGTAAAAATTAGGAGGCCCTGATGTTTGATCCTAGCAGGACCTTTCCTCCTAGACTTACACAGGTCCATCCCGTGCGAACTCTTCCAAATAATCCTCACAGGCCAATCATTCTGCACATTCACTCTACACAATGCAACATTGGCTGTTGCACTACACGAGTACATTTGAACTTGTGTATTTTGTTCATTGGCTCACACTGGTTGAGCATACAAGCAGAAAAGGTTTACAAAGTCAGCTTGTTCTATGCAGAGTTTTAACTACACGTGTACCTGCATGTCGCAATTACCAATTAACGCATGCTTACACAGGTTCGGGTGTTCACACTGGCTTTAATCGCTCATTCTACCTTTGACAAATGTGCTAGGATCGAAATGTCAGGCCCTCCTATTTCTTTGTATTCGCTTTCAACGCGTATTATCTACATTACTTCCCTCCATTTTCAACATAAGCATCTATTTCCGACAAACACTATGAACATCTAAACCGTGAAAAAGGGGTGAAAATGTCATTTCGCCGTGAAACTAAAAAGTTACTGTGATTTCACGGTGCATTTTACAGTGAATTCCCCCTGAAAATAATCGCCTCTCTGACCTGATAAGGACATCTTCAGGTCATTATAAAGACCATGAAAAAAGCGTGAATATCTGGGGTGGCAAGCTCCAGCCTTGAAGGATGGCTAAATCAATTACCAGTAGGGACCACCAGCCCCCATAGAGGTACTGTATGGTGTCCTTGTAACTGTCACTCCCAGATACTTTTAAATTGCCTCTAGCCATTATAACCACCAGGAATGTGGCCTTGGAGACCACTGGTGAAAACACCGTGAAAATGACTCGGCTAACTGTGTGCCATGAAATAGGGGTGAAAACACGGTGAATTTTCTTTTCACGGCTAAATGACATTTTCAGCCCATTTTCGCGGTTTAGATGTTCATAGTGAAAGCGACCTGGTACATGTGCTTCCTTATTGGATCTAACAGACGGCTTTGATTCCTCTCTTGACCTCTCACAGAAGCAGTGAGCTGGATGCTGACCAGCTCCTTTGCATCCCAGTCTCCGACGATGAGGAAGGTGATCTGGATCCCCACCTGAACCCAGCCTGCCTGTTCCTAGGTGAGCCACCAGCCAGTTAATTCTCACTCTAACCAGTGGCGATTTTTTTTTTTTTTTTTCAAACTTTTTGCATAAGACCAGTCAGAATGACCGATGCACGGAAACCATATGACCTATCCAAGCGTAAAATGGGTTATCCATTGTATTTTGATCTAGCATAAATCCCCAAACTTGAAGGGCCTGAAGTTTCGATCCTAGCAGGACCTTCCTCAAAGGTTCTTTGCCATTGAGAAAGGTCCTGCTAGGATCGAAACGTCAGGCCCTCTAACTTTTGAAGAAAGAAAAAAAGGTTCAGAGCTGGTTACTCACACTCACAGATTCGTACTTTTGTATGCTTTTGTTTCAGGGGAAGTTTTGAATAAGGGACACGCTGCACTGGTCTCTAGTGATCATGGTCTGAGCCGTAGTGTCAGTGTGGTATTAGTATACCTCATGGTGTTCTACAAATGGCCTCTGAAGGTAATCTACAAATTAAAGCCTGGTAAAATCGGACCACTCTCGAAGCCTTTGAGAGAGTTCCTTCTGGGATCAAAATGTCGAGCCCTCTCCATTTAAAAAAAAATTAGTATTGATGTCATTGAAGCCAGTAGTTCCGTACATGTTTGTGTTATTGTCTCAGGCTTGTTGACTTGGTTTGAATCCTCCAGGAGGCCCACAAGCATCTGTCGGCCTGCAAGAGTAACATCCGTCCCCACCGGGCCTTCGTCCACCAGCTGTCCAAGTGGGAGAAGACGGTCTTCGGGGAGACGCTCACAGACATCTCCGACCCCAACTTCTAGTCCACTGGGATGGGCGACCGGGCAGCGTACCAAGCAAGGGTTGCTTATCAAGCGAGGACACATTAAGGGAAGCTTGAAGAAGTCTTTAAAACAGCACCATATCGTCAACGTCTTAGCTCCACTGACTAACCGTAACCCTAACCCACTGACTTGAATCCCCCCCTGGTCTGGATTGAGGTGGATTTTTTTTTTGCCATTCCATCCGGCAGACCTTTTTGGGGGGGTTTCTCCAGTCAGCTTAGTTTACTGCCCTGTATCCCCATTGGTAAACGGCACCAATGTCTACTTCATACAAAGAGGCACCCGACTATTTGCCCGTCCAGATTTTGGTTTACTTGACACTATTTTGAATGGGTCACTGCTGTGTTATACTGCTAGCGTTCCTGTAATGCATGGAACCCAGAATGACGAAATACCACAAATTGCTTATAAGGATATACCACACTTTAAATCAATCCACAAATGCGTAATTTAACCACTTCGTGCCGGGGCCCCTGATTTTGGAGCGCCAGGGTTTTTGCTGTGAGTTGGGCACTCCTGATCATCCGGGCAACCACTATTGTCCGAGATTTAAACCAAGACGTTTTTTCAGCCTACAACGTGACAATATGTAGCAGGATAAAAAGCCACACAGATATCTGGCTGTGCCAAGGTTGACTGACACAAAGTGTACTATTGATATATTTCACAGTTATATATTGTTCCCAATTGTTCAGTGAATTTTGAAATGGCACATTTTTAAAAACAAAAACCCGTCGGACGGTCAATGGGCACTGAAAATTGGCCCGGTGCAAAGTGGTTAAGCATGCTATACATGTGTACATTGCACAATGACAAACCCAACCTTAGACTTTGCACACAATCATTTCATCAGTTCAGGTCAATATCTGAAAGTATATCAAGCCACTGAAAGTTAAAAACCTCATATGGACATTTTATTGAAGTAATTATTTCAGGTTATATTGATCTGTTAAGCTTTACAATGCTGCATGAAAAAAAAACACTCGCATTTAAGCCTTGCAAGACTTTTATAGAAAATTAGTGGAGGGCTGCCCTGCATTAAAATCATGTACCACTATCCCTTCTGTGATCCAAAAAGGCCGGAGGATACATGGAACGTTGGAAGCATCTAGTCGGACCAGCGCTATTCCAATCCTTTACAGCTGTCCACAAGTTGTAGTACCAGTTGTATTGAAATACTGTGAAATATTTGTACATAAAAATCTGCGAAATCGTGTTTGACTTTAAATGTAAAGTGATGACCATTAATGTGTAAATATTGAAAAATAAAGCATATTCCAAGTTTGCCCTTGTATTTATCAATGAATTAAAAGTTGAGATTCCCCATTTGACAAAAGTACATTCTGTCATCTGTTTTTAAATTGTATGTATTTTGACACTAATTTTCAAATTTATGTAAATGCAAAAAACTGATGCAAAATGCTCACTGACGAAAATGACCTGCAATACATAAATCTCCAAAGTTACAGGGCCTGACATTTCGATCCTAGCAGGACCTTTCTTTGCCTTTGAGAGAGGTCCTGCTAGGATCGAAACGTCAGGATTTTGTCATTTTCAAATGGTGCATGGGCTCATAATGAATCCTCTTTCCTCAATGTTTTACGGCGACCGAAATCAAAGCACGACGGTGCCGGCAAACGTCCCGGCTACAGACAGCACCTCCCTCCCAACATCCTCCTGGGCTCCGCCCGCCCGAAACTCGTCCGAGAGTTCCCTGAGAGTGACGGCGACGCGCCTGCCCACGACGGCCTCCCGCCGTATCCCGTGGTTCCAGCGGTGCCGGGCGGGTCCCGACAGCACCAGCAGGCTCCGGGCGGGGAGCGGCACCCTGACTCCCGCGCCCGCCGCACGCGCCTGCGGGCCGGGCGTCCGGACGGGCGTCAGGTCCAAGTAGGTCCCCGAGAGGAGGTTCAGAGTGACCAGTCGCTCGCCCCACAGCCAGCTGTCGTCCAGGTGCGGGTCGATGGCCGAGCCTCGCTCGGGCCGGTAGTCCAGATTGCACAGCTCCACGGGCACAAAGTCCTCCAGGGGTACCAGCGCGTTCATCCGGTCCACCAAGGGTTGAATGAAGGACGGCAACCCTGTGAAGCCGCCCTGCTTGACTTTCTTCCGTTTGAAGTTGACCTTCGGCCCGTAGTCCTGTATGAAATTTGGGAGTCCGACAAAAAATCTCAATGTAGGAATCCAAAATCTAAAATTAGACCAATTTCATTTGCGTTTTTATTTCCTTCCAAGTTAGAGACATACAGACTACCCCCAATGGACCTTTCTGGCTGTAGCATTTGGGACGTAAAGCCCATGTCACATGATGTGATTTCTCAGCAATTTCTCAGCGACAAAACGTCCCAGCAATGGGATCGCTTGAAAATCGCCCCATATGACTATGGTGTGCCATAATTTGCCCACCCAAGAGGAAGGTTTGTGATGACACCATGTAACGCATTTTCTTTTATTTTGGCAAATGCAAAGCTCCTGGGCAACTTGCAGGGAACTCCCTGGTGACGTTGAGGCAACTGACTCTCAAATAGATCACCTTTCGACTTCCAGGCAACTTTTTCAGGCGATGTCCAGTGAAGCACCGATCAAATTGCTTATGACCAATAACGTGATATTCTAGGTCACAAACATACCCAACTTACCTCCGACCCTTCTGTCTTGCTGTATCGTTTGGGATGTTGAAAGGTTGAAATTGATGGAGCTATTCAAAGTACAGGGTTGTCAATTGACATTGAGAAGCTAATTGACCTTTGAAAACCATCTTGAAATAAGTTTTATCAATTATTCATGTAGTTAAAAAAAAAGGGTTAGGTGCAGCACCTTATTACCTGCTTGCTTCTCCCTGACTGAGACAGTTTCCATGGCGACGCATCCATCTCCCTCACAAGATCTTCCTCCTCCTGCTCAGTGATGAAGTCTGGTATGGATATGACTTGTGGGATCTTCAGCCTGTCCCCCGGGTGGGCACACGAGGGCGGCAGATAGGGAGGGTTGGTGAAGTCCTCCACAGGCCCATAGGCCTGATTGCATCTCCAGCAGTAGCAATACCACTCCTTAGAGTCAGTAGAAACAGGGTGGGAAAAACGTTTGTGGTAGTTATTTTAATGGAAACAGAAATATTAAGAGGAAACTTAACTATTTACTTAACTGCCTCTTTTATTTCATAAGGCCAAGTACCGGCAAAAAAAAATAGTTTCTCATCCCTGACAACACCGGGGTTTTTTTGCCGTCGCATAAAGATAAATTAATATTATTTCTTTATAATATCTTAAAATTTAGTGGGCCTGACGTTTCGATCCTAGCAGGACCTTTCTCAAAGGCAGAGAAAGTAAATTTTAAGATTTACATTTTGGTAATTTTAGTCAGTAAGCAGTTTGCAACATTTTTGTATATCACCTTCTTTATAATATGCTAAAAAACGAAATTTCAATTGATTTTCACTGTTTCAGCCGTTGAACCTCGCACATGCAAAGCCTGCATACATGTATCGTACCGTACTTAAAAACGACTAGAAATTAGACTACCCGTCTTGTTTTATGGTGGGAAAAACTTGTTTTGGAAAAGGCAAAGTGCCCTCATCCTCCTTTTTTCAAAAAGTTTGGATGAGAAACTACTACTTTTGTTACTTGGCCCTAACTTAAGAATAAGACTAGTAGTAGTAGTAAGACTAAGAGGACTATCTCTAATGTCTAAATCAAAATGGCCATCATTTGATTTACGTCCAACGTTTACACAAACTCCAAGCTTCTACTCTAGTCTACTCTCTACTATACTCTAGTGGGTGACATGTGTAACTCTAATTTCGATCTTGCTATTAATTTATAAATAAAATCTT
The DNA here is from genome assembly GCA_949987565.1 of Luidia sarsii. NCBI lineage: Eukaryota > Metazoa > Echinodermata > Asteroidea > Paxillosida > Luidiidae > Luidia > Luidia sarsii. The sequence goes on along the minus strand of OX465105.1, from coordinate 25,432,776 downwards.
TAAAGGGTTTGTGCATTGAGTTACCGTTTCGATCATGGTCGGAACACTAGTTAGTAGTAATATTAAAAGGCTGTTTTTGACCCAAGATACTCTGGTCTCTGTGCTAGCTACTCTGACTGTTTCTGAACTTGGGTTAAACTATCCTTATGATATTACTTGATTAGTACCTCTTTTGTAGGAGAAACATCCTCATCCACAGTATTTTTAAGCTGTTCACAAATCAAACAGGATCGTATGCCTTTACACCCGCATTTCCCCTCAAACTCCCCCATGTCTAGAAAGTCAAGCATGTAAACAAGCTCTTCGCTCGTGACAACAGTGCATGTAGCCCAATCTGAATGACGAAACGCTGCGTGCCAATGGCCCGTCGCAGCCCAAAGTCTCCCAATTGTGCTTGTTTACCGCCCGATTATGGGATATCCTCAAAGAGGGCGCCCTTGCTGGTGTAGTGCGCCCTCGCACTCCATTTTTTCCTCTTTTGTGAAGCGACGCGGCGGGTCACAGCTTGGCACTCACTGTCCAACGACTCAACCTCGCAAAGTCGGCGATTTCTACAGGATCGGACGTCTTTTCCCCGTGTAAATGACAAAGATTACTCCTTGAGTTGTAAGTATCCATTTGGAAACCGATTCAAACCTCTCGTTCCGAATGTTTACGGGGTGAAATTATGAGTGCCAGTCGTGCCCTCAGCGAGAAAACGCTCATTTTGTTTTGCCCGACATTTTTTCAGGGGCGTCATAATGCGCGCCATATTCTTTTGCTGAGCAGAAACCGCTCAAATAATCCTTCAAATATCCTCACCACTGACTCCTTGATGCTGGATGTGCCGTTTAGGCTGGCCGACCTCCACAGGATGCAGGACTCGGAGGGGTTTTCCGAGTCACTGACCTATTTTTTGCCATTTGTTTCGTGTTGTTTCCGTCTATAGAGGGCGCTGTTTGCAAACTGCATGAGAATTCGAAAGTTTGGGGTGTCTTGTGTGGAGATTCTTAATCTTAGAAATGCTCTATGCTTTCTGCATGGGCTGCCAGTGGAAACGTCCACTCCATGAGTTCTGTACTGGCTGATGGTGTTTGAAAAGATAATTTCAAACAAATTTGTTCCCATACATGTACTGATGTAGTCTCAATTCAATGTGTGCCACTGTCATAACATAACTTAACTCATAATCAATCAATCATATGAATTCAGATTTCCAGTGTTTTCTGAGAAATGTTTATGAAGCATATTATCAGTATTTATTTCTGAGGGTTATGTATTTCTCGAGAAAGAACAATGTTGCTGGTCTTTGCAAAAATGTTGCTTTCTATGGGAATTGAATTAGCTAAATTGAATTACTAAAATATGAAACTGATGAAACTGATAATTTCACATTCCTTGGCTGTTTTGTTTACTTTTCAATGATGAACATAATTATTCGTGTGATGTTTTATGTTGCAATTCTTTCTTCCATATAAAAAAAACTCCCCTCGTTTCCAACATCATCATTATGGAAGTTCATAGGAATTGCATTCCCCAAACACCTTGATACCTTCTGTGGGAAAAAAGGTTTTGAGCTCAGGAGTACCTTTCTAAAAAAAGGCAATTTGTTGTACTTGCCATCTTCAGGCCTAGACGGTGGTATTTGTAAAAGTAATTCGAAAAATGTCCTCTTTTCTCAAATGGCTGATTTTCAAGTGCTAAAATTGAACAGAATGTGCGATACCATTGCAAATTTTCCGAGGAGTAAGTAATTTCTCAAATTTGGAATGTCCGGAAATTGGGCACTTGCAAATGGTGTACCCTCCCTTTGAATAATTAATGTTTCCTGTTCATTGAAGGAGCTGTACGTCTTTGTTTCCTGCAGTGTCCAGCATGGCAGACTGCACTAATGTGACCATCGAGCCTATCCCTGAGGAGCCTCTACTCACCGTCGCCGCCCCGCCCGCCGAGGGCGTGGAGACCGTGGCCGTGGAGGAAGGCCCCATCCTGGCCGAGCCCCAGGAGCTGATCCCCGTCGACCTGGCTCAAGAAGCCCTCCCCGTCCTCCAGCCCCAGGAACCGTTAGTGGTGGTGGCTGCGCCGCTCGTCCAAGACGAGGAGGTGGCGGCCGTAGCGGCGGCAGCAGCAGCAGCCGCGACGACGGCAACAGAGACCCAGGAGACCTTGGTCAGCATGGAGGTGGTGCCGACGGAGCTCATCGCCGCCCCAGCCCCCGACCCTGACCCCGCACCCGTGCTCCAGCAGGAGGAGCCTGTGGCCGAGTTGCAGCAGCAACAGCAGCAACAGCAGCAGCCCATGGAGGAAGAGGAAGTGGGCGGCGACAAGGCAGACCAGGCCCTCCCGATGGAGCAAGACAGCCTGGCCGGGGCCTTACCTGAGGAGGAGCCGCAGCAGCAGCTACAACAGCAGCTAGAGCAGCAGCAGCAGCAAGAGCCAACGGCAGAACAGCTCTTGGCGGAGGGGCAGCTGACCGAGGCTCCGATAGACCAAGGCCAGGCCGGTGAAGGCACGACGGCTGCCTCAGAGGCCCCCGCAGCCGTGCCTGACTACACCGCCCAGCAGCAGGAGCAGGAGCAGCAGCAGGAGGAGCAGCAACAACCAGTCCAGCAGCAGCAGCAGCAGCAGAGTCCGGGGCCTGTCTCCCCGCCCAAGCTGACCTCCTATACGGCCGTGCACACCACCACGGGCATCATGCGCTACACGCCGGGCATCATGTCGGCGCTGGCCGGCAAGTACTCCAACAGCAGCCAGCTGGTGGAGCAGCTGGTGCTCAACTGCGCCGGCTGCATCTCCCTCTCCGACATCCGGGTGCTGGACATGTCCAACCGCAAGATCATGAACCTGGACCCTGCTGTCTTCTCCCGCATGCCAGATCTGGAGGAGCTGGACCTCTCCTTCAACAAAATCAAGGTGGGAGTGACTGGGAGACCTTGGCTTGCTCTAGAGATATGACTTAGAGACCGAGGACTAAGAGACCTAGGACTTAGAGACCTAGGACTTAGAGACCTAGGACTTAGAGACCGAGGACTTAGAGACCTAGGACTTAGAGACCTGGGACTTAGAGTCCTAGGACATAGAGACCTGGGACTTAGAGACCTGGGACTTAGAGACCTAGGACTTAGAGACCTAGGACTTAGAGACCTAGGACTTAGATACCGAGGACTTAGAGACCTAGGACTTAGAGACCTAGGACTTAGTGACCTAGGACTTAGAGACCTAGGACTTAGAGACCTAGGACTTAGAGACCTGGGACTTAGAGACCTAGGACTTAGAGACCTGGGACTTAGAGACCTGGGACTTAGAGACCTAGGACTTAGAGACCTAGGACTTAGAGACCTAGGACTTAGAGACCTAGGACTTAGAGACCTGGGACTTAGAGACCTGGGGCTTAGAGACCTAGGACTTAGAGACCTAGGTCTTAGAGACCTAGGACTTAGAGACCTGGGACATAGAGACCTGGGACTTAGAGACCTGGGACTTAGAGACCTGGGACTGAGAGACCTGGGACTTAGAGACCTGGGACTTAGAGACCTGGGACTTAGAGACCTGGGACTTAGAGACCTGGGACTTAGAGACCTAGGACTTAGAGACCTAGGACTTAGAGACCTAGGACTTAGAGACCTAGGTCTTAGAGACCTAGGACTAAGAGACCTAGGACTTAGAGACCTAGGACTTAGAGACCTAGGACGTAGAGACCTAGGACTAAGAGACCTAGGACTTAGAGACCTAGGACTTAGAGACCGAGGACTTAGAGACCTGGGACTTAGAGACCTGGGACTTAGAGACCTAGGACTTAGAGACATAGGACTTAGAGACCTGGGACTTGGAGACCTAGGACTTAGAGACCTGAGACTTAGAGACCTGGGACTTAGAGACCTAGGACCTAGAGACCTAGGACTTAGAGACCTGGGACTTAGAGACCTAGGACTTAGAGACCTAGGACTTTAGAGACCTGGGACTTAGAGACATAGGACTTAGAGACCTGGGACTTAGAGACATAGGACTTAGAGACCTCGGACTTAGATACTGAGGACTTAGTGACCTAGGACTTAGATACATAGGACTTGGAGACCTGGGACTTAGAGACCTAGGACTTAGAGACCTGGGACTTAGAGACCTGGGACTTAGAGACCTAGGACTTAGAGACCTAGGACTTAGAGATATAGGACTTAGAGACATTTGTAGTTCAAGACTGAGACCTTAAACAAAATATTCTGTATCGTGAATACCTTGTTGTACATATTCCAAGCCAGCATTTGTAATTGTGTGCAGTTTAGAAACAAAGACCAAACTCATTCAGCAGAAAGAGATCAGTGACCAGCACAGAGGTAAATGGATGCGTATTAATGACAGATGCAGACTTGTATGCGGGTACGTACAATCAGAGTGGTTGATTGTGGTCTGGGCAGGTCGGGGAGGGGGGGGGGGGAGACCTTTGCATTTGAGACCAAGAAAGAGGACCAGCCCCTCCCAGACCGAACCAAAACCCTTCCTGAGACCGAGACTCTTAAAGGGGAGACCGAGACCTCAAAAAGAGGTCTCAAGATAGTTTGGAGACCAAGAGCAGGTCTCAAGACCTCCAGCACTGCCTAAGACGGCGGCTTGAATGATTGATAAACCGTCAGTGCTGTAATCTCTGCGCCCGTCACGCCACAAGTCCAAAAATCGCACTCTAGTGTGAACAAGGTTTTGCGTTTTCCTTTTTTGTTCTTACTCGCGCCTGGCTGTCCGTGCTCCCGTTGTCTGCAGGGCTTTGACACGCAACTGGGCCTGCGGAAGCTGCGATACCTGAGCCTGAAGAAGAACTGCCTGAAGAGCGTGCTGACCCTGGAGCAGTTCCCCAACCTGGAGGAGCTGAACATCGAGGACAACATGCTGAGCGTAAGGCAGTCAGGGTCACTGTCGACCCCCTCAACATCTCCTCAATCACATTTAGAGCTTCCCCGATGGTGGAGTGGGAAGGCCGCTGGGTATCGTAGGTCTTTGCAGTTGGAATCCAAATTTTTACCAAATTTTTGGCCTCTACTCACTCGGACCCATAGGAGCTTACAAAGTGTACACGTTTTTGCAGTCTTTGAATGCAGCGGAATTCGAGGCAGCAGAATTTGCTTGGTTACAGCCACCGCTGTGTCTCACTGCATGGAGCTGGGATGTGCTCAGCTGCTTGACATATGATTACCTGCTGCTTCTTGTGGGGCGCTGCGTATTGGTCGTCAGAATCCCCACAGAATGCAACTCACTGCTGTGTCTTGTTGAGTGCAGCAGGGTTGGGGTCCACAGAATCCCCACAGAATGCACCCACTGCTGCATCTTGTGGAGTGCAGCAGGGTTAGGGTCCACAGAATCCCCACAGAATGCACCCACTGCTGCATCTTGCTGAGTGCAGCAGGGTTAGGGTCCACAGAATTCCACCGAAAGCACCAACTGCTGCATCTTGTTGTGTGCAGCAGGGTTAGGGTCCACAGAATCCCCACAGAATGCAACCCACTGTTGCAACTAGTTGAGTGCATCAGGGTTAGGGCCAACAGGATCAGAGTGCATTCAGAAACAAAGCCAAAGGCCTCCCATTCTCATGCCTTGCACTGTAAAATGGACGAAAGAAATGGAGACAAAGCCGGAGCCCGAGCCTAAGCCGGGTTTTGCAAACAAGGGCCCCGATGTAAATGGCTGAGTTTTCCCTCTCCCGTTGCACCCAGCCTCCGGACCAGTACATCGCAGTCTACCTGCTGCCCAAGCTCAAGAAGCTCAACGGCAAAGACGTGGACATCAGGGACACTATCCAGACCATGGAAGACACACTCAAGGATAAGGTGAGGCTCGCAGCAAGCCGACATAACAGGCATAGATGTAGCAATGACACTAACCATCTTTCAGCACCGTAGATATCAATGAATGGATGAGTAAGCACCAGGCCAAACTAACAATGATCAAAAGAGGGCACCGCGATGTATAGAAACCGCAAAATAACTCCATCTTTAAATACTTGTATGTTACTTTTGCATAAATGTGATTTATTCTTCATAAATAATTACTATTGTATAAAAGAAACATTTGCTAAAGTCTAAAAGAAAAATGTGCAGGACCCGACGTTTCGATCCCGACAGGAGCTTTCTCAAAGGTAGAATCGTGACTATCTTTATCCTTTGAAGATCCCGTGTTTGATTTGTTTGATTCTCAGATGATCAAGATCTGGGACGAGGACTTTGCTGCAAGAAACGAGATCCCGCTGAACAAGGCCGAGACACGCTCCCTGGAGACTGAGTTTGTGCAGCGTCTTAAAGACAGCATCCAGTATGGGCCCAGCTCACTGATCGACTTCACTCACCACATGGTAGGTGAACCCTAAAGGCCAAGGCACCGTCATCACCACTATCACCACCACCACCACTCTCACCACCACCAGCACCACCACCAACACCACCAACACCACCACCACGGATGACCAATCAACCAGCTTTCTCCATCACTCCTTGTTCTCTGCCACTCTCATGGCCACACCCAGCCCCCATGCCTGTCCACCCTGTTGGGGTGCCATGGATGACCGTGCAACCAGCTCTCTCCCTCCCTCCTTGTTCTCTGCCACTCTCATGGCCTCACCCAGCCCCCATGCCTGTCCACTCTATTGGGGTGCCATGGATGACCGTGCAACCAGCTCTCTCATCCCTCCTTGTTCTCTGCCACTCTCATGGTCTCACCCAGCCCCCATGCCTGTCCACCCTGCTGGGGTGCCATGGATGACCGTGCAACCAGCTCTCTCCATCCATCCTTGTTCTCTGCCACTCTCATGGCCTCACCCAGCCCCCATGCCTGTCCACCCTGTTGGGGTGCCATGGATGACCGTGCAACCAGCTCTCTCCATCCCTCCTTGTTCTTTGCCACTCTCATGGTCTCACCCAGCCCCCATGCCTGTCCACTCTGCTGGGGTTCCATGGATGACCGTGCAACCAGCTCTCTCCATCCCTCCTTGTTCTTTGCCACTCTCATGGCCTCACCCAGCCCCCATGCCTGTCCACCCTGTTGGGATGCCATGGATGACCGTGCAATCAGCTCTCTTCATCCCTCCTTGTTCTCTGCCACTCTTATGGTCTCACCAAGCTGCCAAGCCTGTCCACCCTGTGATGTTCTCTTCTGGCAAGTCCAGTTGATGGGAACACAGTCCCATACTGTGCTGAAGTAGGTCTTATATATTCTTCCCTCCATCTCCACATATCTCACCTCCGTAGATCACAGTCTTGGCTGAGAAGCACGTGACCACCCAGACGGCCTACTGGCGGAAGACGGTGCCGGAGCTGATCCAGACCTCCAACCAGACCCCGGCGGCCACGGGCAGCGGCAAGGTCAGCATCAAGCTGCCCGTCCGCTCAGACTCCCCGGAGCCCGGGGAGAAGCAGGCCGAGGGCAACTCGCTGGCGGCCAGCCTGGAGGCCGAGGTGTTGGCCAAGGAGGCGGCCGCGGAGGAAGGCGGTGAGGAGGAGGAGGAGGAGGAGGAGGAATCAGAGGCCCCGGCTCCTGCGGCAGAGTCTCCCGTCGCTGTTGCCGCCCCCACGCCCACCGGCACGCCGGCGGGCAAGAGATCGCCGCGCACCCTCGCCACGAGATCCCCCACGTCGGTCACGGCGTCGGTGGTGGGCAAGTCGTCCCCGGCCAAGCAGACGGTCGGCAAGAGCCCCGTCAAGGTCATCGTTCTGAAGCGGCCGGCGCCGCAGAGCGAAGCGGCCGCCGCCGCTACCAACGGCGGGGAGCCGGGCGCCAAGAAGGTCAAGGAGGAGGCAGCGGGCTCCGTCGAGACCCTCCTGACGCCGGTCAAGAGAAAGCGCGGACGGCCGCTGGGCTCGGGCGGCAAGTACACCAAGAAGGAGAGGACGGTCGTGGACGTCAAGCCGCGGCCCACTCCAACCAGGCCCATGATCCCCAAAGCATCTGCCATCAACAGTGCCACCAGCACCACCACCAAGGATAAGGTAACCCTCCCTCCTCTCATCAGAGGTTGAATTTTATGAAAGAGAGATCTGAATAGCAGTTATAGTCACTGAAAATCATACTAGACCTGGGGCAAATTTCACTAATGCTTTGCGATCATTGCAAATGCCGCAATCGATCGCTAAGTCGTGAAAGCGGTCTCACTTGGTGGTTGGGTAGCCCAGGTCTACCCGAGTTAAATTTAACCTGAAAACACCTGTGCTGAATCAGTTTTGCTGCATCATTTGGAGTTGAACGTTTTGGTTGTTGTTTTTTGTTTTTTGGGCAATTGCAGAAAGTGTCGAGTGGCTACGAAGTGATCCACATGCTGAGATGTCACTCCATAGAGGATGACCCCACTGATGCCAAGACCAACGTCTGGAAGTGCGCCTTTGAGCCCAGCCTTGAGAAACCAGGTACGTCCGCCCCAGTGCGCCCCCGCTAAAAAACCCACGGAAGCTATCCCCCTCGTCTAGCCAGCGACCTCACCCCATCATTTGATTGCCCCAGTGCGCCCCGCTAAAACCCACAGAAGCTATCCCCCTCGTCTAGCCAGCGACCTCACCCCATCATTTGATCATTTGATTGCCCCAGTGTGCCCCGCTAAAACCCACAGAAGCTATCCCCCTTGTCTAGCCAGCGACCTCACCCCATCATTTGATCATTTGATTGCCCCAGTGCACCCCGCTAAAAACCCACGGAAGCTATCCCCCTCGTCTAGCCAGCGACCTCACCCCATCATTTGATTATTTGATTGCACCAGTGCGCCCCGCTAAAAAACCCACGGAAGCTATCCCCCTCGTCTAGCCAGCGACCTCACCCCATCATTTGATCATTTGATTGCCCCAGTGCACCCCGCTAAAACCCACAGAAGCTATCCCACTCGTCTAGCCAGCGACCTCACCCCACCATTTGATCATTTGATTGCCCCAGTGCGCCCCGCTAAGACCCACAGAAGCTATCCCCCTCGTCTAGCCAGCGACCTCACCCCATCATTTGATCATTTGATTGCCCCAGTGCGCCCCGCTAAAACCCACAGAAGCTATCCCCCTCGTCTAGCCAGCGACCTCACCCCATCATTTGATCATTTGATTGCCCCAGTGCGCCCCGCTAAAACCCACAGAAGCTATCCCCCTCGTCTAGCCAGCGACCTCACCCCATCATTTGATCGTTTGATTGCCCCAGTGCGCCCCGCTAAAACCCACAGAAGCTATTCCCCTCGTCTAGCCAGCGACCTCACCCCATCATTTGATCATTTGATTGCCCCAGTGCGCCCCGCTAAAACCCACAGAAGCTATCCCCCTCGTCTAGCCAGCGACCTCACCCCATCATTTGATCATTTGATTGCCCCAGTGTGCCCCGCTAAAACCCACAGAAGCTATCCCACTCGTCTAGCCAGCGACCTCACCCCATCATTTGATCATTTGATTGCCCCAGTGCGCCCCGCTAAAACCCACAGAAGCTATCCCCCTCGTCTAGCCAGCGACCTCACCCCATCATTTGATCATTTGATTGCCCCAGTGCGCCCCGCTAAAACCCACAGAAGCTATCCCACTCGTCTAGCCAGCGACCTCACCCCATCATTTGATCGTTTGATTGCCCCAGTGCGCCCCGCTAAAACCCACAGAAGCTATCCCACTCGTCTAGCCAGCGACCTCACCCCATCATTTGATCATTTGATTGCCCCAGTGCGCCCCGCTAAGAAACCCACAGAAGCTATCCCACTCGTCTAGCCAGCGACCTCACCCCATCATTTGATCATTTGATTGCCCCAGTGCGCCCCGCTAAAACCCACAGAAGCTATCCCCCTCGTCTAGCCAGCGACCTCACCCCATCATTTGATCATTTGATTGCCCCAGTGCGCCCCGCTAAGAAACCCACAGAAGCTATCCCCCTCGTCTAGCCAGCGACCTCACCCCATCATTTGATCATTTGATTGCCCCAGTGCGCCCCGCTAAAACCCACAGAAGCTATCCCACTCGTCTAGCCAGCGACCTCACCCCATCATTTGATCATTTGATTGCCCCAGTGCGCCCCGCTAAAACCCACAGAAGCTATCCCCCTCGTCTAGCCAGCGACCTCACCCCATCATTTGATCATTTGATTGCCCCAGTGCGCCCCGCTAAGAAACCCACAGAAGCTATCCCCCTCGTCTAGCCAGCGACCTCACCCCATCATTTGATCATTTGATTGCCCCAGTGTGCCCCGCTAAAACCCACAGAAGCTATCCCACTCGTCTAGCCAGCGACCTCACCCCATCATTTGATCATTTGATTGCCCCAGTGCGCCCCGCTAAAACCCACAGAAGCTATCCCCCTCGTCTAGCCAGCGACCTCACCCCATCATTTGATCATTTGATTGCCCCAGTGCGCCCCGCTAAAACCCACAGAAGCTATCCCACTCGTCTAGCCAGCGACCTCACCCCATCATTTGATCGTTTGATTGCCCCAGTGCGCCCCGCTAAAACCCACAGAAGCTATCCCACTCGTCTAGCCAGCGACCTCACCCCATCATTTGATCATTTGATTGCCCCAGTGCGCCCCGCTAAGAAACCCACAGAAGCTATCCCACTCGTCTAGCCAGCGACCTCACCCCATCATTTGATCATTTGATTGCCCCAGTGCGCCCCGCTAAAACCCACAGAAGCTATCCCCCTCGTCTAGCCAGCGACCTCACCCCATCATTTGATCATTTGATTGCCCCAGTGCGCCCCGCTAAGAAACCCACAGAAGCTATCCCCCTCGTCTAGCCAGCGACCTCACCCCATCATTTGATCATTTGATTGCCCCAGTGCGCCCCGCTAAAACCCACAGAAGCTATCCCCCTCGTCTAGCCAGCGACCTCACCCCATCATTTGATCATTTGATTGCCCCAGTGTGCCCCGCTAAGAAACCCACAGAAGCTATCCCCCTCGTCTAGCCAGCGACCTCACCCCATCATTTGATCATTTGATTGCCCCAGTGCGCCCCGCTAAAACCCACAGAAGCTATCCCACTCGTCTAGCCAGCGACCTCACTCCATCATTTGATCATTTGATTGCCCCAGTGCGCCCCGCTAAAAAACCCATGGAAGCTATCCCACTCGTCTAGCCAGCGACCTCACCCCATCATTTGATCATTTGATTGCCCCAGTGCGCCCCGCTAAAAAACCCACGGAAGCTATCCCCCTCGTCTAGCCAGCGACCTCACCCCATCATTTGATCATTTGATTGCCCCAGTGCGCCCCGCTAAGAAACCCACGGAAGCTATCCCCCTCGTCTAGCCAGCGACCTCACCCCATCATTTGATCATTTGATTGTCTTTCAAGTCATACAAATGCAGGAAAAACTTACTTTGAACAATTTTGAAAAAAAAAAAAAAAAAAACTTTGACGGGATCGGGACTTCAGTCAGAGTTTCCTTAGCTATTGAAATGTTGAGTTAAAACATTGAAGGATCTTTTCAGAACCCAGTGAATGTTTTCTTTGCCATTTTTCAATGGAATGTCAAGTTACCACTCAGGTTCTTTTCAGAAACAAACCTCTTCTTAAAGATACCTTATACATGGTGTCACAGCAAACCCTGGTGTTACAAGTGTCGTATAAATAATTAGGTGAACAAAATTATATTATATCTATTATGGAACGCAGTGCCTGCCACTATCTTGATTCAAAACCACCATGCAGTGTCAACCAGCCTGGATGTCAAGTGGTTAAGATGTCTGCACTAGAAAGCAGGAGTCGTTTGTTTTAATCCCGCCCGAGCTGCCTGTAGTTCTTTCTGCAGGCAGCTCAGCCAAAGCGCTAAGTAATGCAATGCTAATTGTACGTGCAGTAAGCCTAAACCCTCTTGAAACTATAGTACAGGGATGTAAGACTTCCAGAAATTTCTTAATATTCGGAATGGTGTGATTTTTTTCTTCAGATTTCTGGAAAAAGAGTGATTTTTTTTATTATTATTATTATTTTTTTTTTATTATTAATATTTTTTTTTTATTATTATTATTAGTAGTAGTTTTTTATGTCAAACTAGTATCTCAAACTACGCAATTTTATCTGTTAAAACCCTAAAAACTAAGTGGGGGGCCACACATTTGCCTTGAATCTCACAATCGTATCTCTCGGTCGCATAAGCGCTCACTCGCAGTCGCACAATTGATTGGCCTTCGGTGATTTTCAGGAAATGACTTTGTCGGTCACTTACATCCCTGATTAGTGGTAATCTTAAAGAATGGTGTGGTGTAAAGCTTGCTGCGTCATTCAGCTTTCTGCTGTGATTGTCGTCGCTGCTCAGGCACCAGCAAGTGGACGGTGGCATCCTGCGGCGGCAACACGGTGTGCGTAACAGACTGCAGCACCGGCAAAGTCCTGAAGAAATACCAGCACGCCAAGGACAAGGAGGTGGGTGCATTAAGAAGGACATGACTGCGGGTAAAACCACTTTGCAACAAGCCACTTTTCAGTGGACAAGACTGCCACACAAGTTAATTTTTTTAACACCTTTTTTTTTCTTCAAAACTCGCTAAACAATACCCGTGGAAACAAATCAATAAGACTACACTGCGTGTACAAGCGAGTGAACCTGGCACAATCGGGCGTCTGTGTGGCTTTTTGTCATGCTAAATATTATACAATTGTGGTAGGCTGGAAAAAGAGTCTTTGTTTAAAAAACGTGGACAGTAGTGGTGGCAAGATGCGAAGGGCCCCGCGCATAGCAACACCACCGGCGATCCGAATTCAGAGTTTCCCTGGGATTTATTGTTCAGAGAGTTTTGAAAAATTTCACATTTGTCAACAACAAAAATCCGGTGCCATGGGAACAGAGAAGTGGCCTAATGCAAAGTGGACGAGATTTCATGATTCTTGTTAGACAGTACTTTTCTCAGACTCAGGCAGGGAAGAGTAGCTTGTACACATGGCGGTCGCATAGCTGCCAACCATTCCTATTTTGGAAGAATCATTCCTCTTTTCTGCTAAAAATGTATCACTTTTTACAAGCTCTTGACAACAGATTCTGATTTTCGGCTCGGAAATACGCAAGTATTCCTATGTAGTTTGCTCTGTGATTCCTCTTTTTTTAGCAAAATCTTTCCTAATTTCCTTTAAGATACAGTGAACATGTAGGTTAGCAGCTATTTGGTCGGTCTGTAACACAAAGTTCCATCTCCATCGATCATTGCAGATTGTTTGTGTGTGGTGCTTCTGCGAACCCAAATCCCAACTAACTCAGTGGAGGGTTTTTTGGTTCCGTGTTTCCTTTGCAGGAGTTTTACTGCGTAGCCTGGACAACCATCCCCACGGAGCAGGATGACCAGTCCAGCCAGTGTAACATCCTAGCCGTGGCCGGCACACGGGGCAGTGTTAAGCTCCTGCACACCACCCAGCTCATCTGCTACTCGGAGATCAAAGGCGACAGGCGACCTCGCCCCATCAACTCTCTCCTCTTCCACGCCGATAACCCAACATGGCTACTCTGTGAGTCAGAGGGCTGCTATAACATAGATCCCTATCTACAAGGTCTAAGGCCTTTGGCAAAGCAAACCCATGGATGCTATAACATAGGCCCCTATCCACAAGATCTAAGGCCTTGGGCAGAGCAAACCCATGGATGCTGTAACATAGATCCCTATCCACAAGATCTAAGGCCTTGGGCAGAGCAAACCCATGGATGCTGTAACATAGATCCCTATCCACAAGGTCTAAGGCCTTGTGCAGAGCAAACCCATGGATGCTGTAACATAGATCCCTATCCACAAGGTCTAAGGCCTTGGGCAGAGCAAACCCATGGATGCTGTAACATAGATCCCTATCCACAAGATCTAAGGCCTTGGGCAGAGCAAACCCATGGATGCTGTAACATAGATCCCTATCCACAAGGTCTAAGGCCTTGGGCAGAGCAAACCCATGGATGCTATAACATAGATCCCTATCCACAAGAACTTAGACTTTAGGGTTGGGTCACAGCAAACCCATGGATGCTATAACACATGCCCGCAATCCACAAGGTCTAAGGCCTTAAGCAGAGCAAACCCATGGATGCTATAACATACATGTAGGCTCCTATCCACAAGATCTAAGGCCTTTGGCAGAGCAAACCCATGGATGCTGTAACATAGGCTCCTATCCACAAGAACTTAGGCTTTAGGGTTGGGTCACAGCAAACCCATGGATGCTGTAACATAGGCTCCTATCCACAAGATCTAAGGCTTAGGGTTGGGTCACAGCAAACCCACGGATGCTGTAACATAGGCCCCTATCCACAAGATCTAAGGCTTAGGGTTGGGTCACTGCTAACCCATGGATGCTGTAACATAGGCCCCTATCCACAAGATCTAAGGCTTAGGGTTGGGTCACAGCAAACCCATGGATGCTGTAACATAGGCTCCTATCCACAAGATCTAAGGCTTTAGGGTTGGGTCACAGCAAACCCATGGATGCTGTAACATAGGCTCCTATCCACAAGATCTAAGGCTTTAGGGTTGGGTCACAGCAAACCCATGGATGCTGTAATATAGGCCCCTATCCACAAGATCTAAGGCTTAGGGTTGGGTCACAGCAAACCCATGGATGCTGTAACATAGGCTCCTATCCACAAGAACTAAGGCTTTAGGGTTGGGTCACAGCTAACCCGTGGATGCTGTAACATAGGCCCCTATCCACAAGAACTAAGGCTTTAGGGTTGGGTCACAGCAAACCCATGGATGCTGTTACATAGGCCCCTATCCACAAGATCTAAGGCTTTAGGGTTGGGTCACAGCTAACCCATGGATGCTGTAGCATAGGCCCCTATCCACAAGATCTAAGGCTTTAGGGTTGGGTCACAGTAAACCCATGGATGCTGTAACATAGGCCCCTATCCACAAGATCTAAGGCTTAGGGTTGGGTCACAGCAAACCCATGGCTGCTGTAACATAGGCTCCTATCCACAAGATCTAAGGCTTTAGGGTTGGGTCACAGCAAACCCATGGATGCTGTAACATAGGCCCCTATCCACAAGATCTAAGGCTTTAGGGTTGGGTCACAGCAAACCCATGGCTGCTGTAACATAGGCTCCTATCCACAAGATCTAAGGCTTAGGGTTGGGTCACAGCAAACCCATGGATGCTGTAACATAGGCCCCTATCCACAAGATCTAAGGCTTAGGGTTGGGTCACAGCAAACCCATGGATGCTGTAACATAGGCTCCTATCCACAAGAACTAAGGCTTTAGGGTTGGGTCACAGCAAACCCATGGATGCTGTAACATAGGCTCCTATCCACAAGATCTAAGGCTTAGGGTTGGGTCACAGCAAACCCATGGATGCTGTAACATAGGCCCCTATCCACAAGATCTAAGGCTTAGGGTTGGGTCACAGCAAACCCATGGATGCTGTAACATAGGCTGATATCCACAAGATCTAAGGCTTTAGGGTTGGGTCACAGCAAACCCATGGATGCTGTAACATAGGCCCCTATCCACAAGATCTAAGGCTTTAGGGTTGGGTCACAGCAAACCCATGGATGCTGTAACATAGGCCCCTATCCACAAGATCTAAGGCTTTAGGGTTGGGTCACAGCAAACCCATGAATGCTGTAACATAGGCCCCTATCCACAAGAACTAAGGCTTTAGGGTTGGGTCACAGCAAACCCATGAATGCTGTAACATAGGCTCCTATCCACAAGATCTAAGGCTTAGGGTTGGGTCACAGCAAACCCATGGATGCTGTAACATAGGCTCCTATCCACAAGAACTAAGGCTTTAGGGTTGGGTCACAGCTAACCCGTGGATGCTGTAACATAGGCCCCTATCCACAAGAACTAAGGCTTTAGGGTTGGGTCACAGCAAACCCATGGATGCTGTTACATAGGCCCCTATCCACAAGATCTAAGGCTTTAGGGTTGGGTCACAGCAAACCCATGAATGCTGTAACATAGGCCCCTATCCACAAGATCTAAGGCTTAGGGTTGGGTCACAGCAAACCCATGGATGCTGTAACATAGGCTCCTATCCACAAGATCTAAGGCTTAGGGTTGGGTCACAGCAAACCCATGGATGCTGTAACATAGGCTCCTATCCACAAGAACTAAGGCTTTAGGGTTGGGTCACAGCTAACCCGTGGATGCTGTAACATAGGCCCCTATCCACAAGAACTAAGGCTTTAGGGTTGGGTCACAGCAAACCCATGGATGCTGTTACATAGGCCCCTATCCACAAGATCTAAGGCTTTAGGGTTGGGTCACAGCTAACCCATGGATGCTGTAGCATAGGCCCCTATCCACAAGATCTAAGGCTTTAGGGTTGGGTCACAGTAAACCCATGGATGCTGTAACATAGGCCCCTATCCACAAGATCTAAGGCTTAGGGTTGGGTCACAGCAAACCCATGGATGCTGTAGCATAGGCTCCTATCCACAAGATCTAAGGCTTAGGGTTGGGTCACAGCTAACCCATGGATGCTGTAACATAGGCCCCTATCCACAAGATCTAAGGCTTTAGGGTTGGGTCACAGCTAACCCATGGATGCTGTAACATAGGCTCCTATCCACAAGAACTAAGGCTTTAGGGTTGGGTCACAGCAAACCCATGGATGCTGTAGCATAGGCTCCTATCCACAAGATCTAAGGCTTAGGGTTGGGTCACAGCTAACCCATGGCTGATGTAGCATAGGCTCCTATCCACAAGATCTAAGGCTTAGGGTTGGGTCACAACAAACCCATGAATGCTGTAACATAGGCTCCTATCCACAAGATCTAAGGCTTAGGGTTGGGTCACAGCAAACCCATGGCTGCTGTAACATAGACTCCTATCCACAAGATCTAAGGCTTAGGGTTGGGTCACAGCAAACCCATGGATGCTGTAACATAGGCTCCTATCCACAAGATCTAAGGCTTTAGGGTTGGGTCACAGCAAACCCATGGATGCTGTAACATAGGCCCCTATCCACAAGATCTAAGGCTTAGGGTTGGGTCACAGCAAACCCATGGATGCTGTAACATAGGCTTCTATCCACAAGATCTAAGGCTTTAGGGTTGGGTCACAGCAAACCCATGGATGCTGTAACATAGGCTCCTATCCACAAGATCTAAGGCTTTAGGGTTGGGTCACAGCAAACCCATGAATGCTGTAACATAGGCCCCTATCCACAAGATCTAAGGCTTAGGGTTGGGTCACAGCAAACCCATGGATGCTGTAACATAGGCCCCTATCCACAAGAACTAAGGCTTAGGGTTGGGTAACAGCAAACCCATGGATGCTGTAACATAGGCTCCTATCCACAAGATCTAAGGCTTAGGGATGGGTAACAGCAAACCCATGGATGCTGTAACATAGGCCTCTATCCACAAGATCTAAGGCTTAGGGTTGGGTCACAGCAAACCCATGGATGCTGTAACATAGGCCCCTATCCACAAGAACTAAGGCTTAGGGTTGGGTAACAGCAAACCCATGGATGCTGTAACATAGGCTCCTATCCACAAGATCTAAGGCTTAGGGTTGGGTAACAGCAAACCCATGGATGCTGTAACATAGGCCCCTATCCACAAGAACTAAGGCTTAGGGTTGGGTAACAGCAAACCCATGGATGCTGTAACATAGGCTCCTATCCACAAGATCTAAGGCTTAGGGATGGGTAACAGCAAACCCATGGATGCTGTAACATAGGCCCCTATCCACAAGATCTAAGGCTTAGGGTTGGGTCACAGCAAACCCATGGATGCTGTAACATAGGCCCCTATCCACAAGAACTAAGGCTTAGGGTTGGGTAACAGCAAACCCATGGATGCTGTAACATAGGCTCCTATCCACAAGATCTAAGGCTTAGGGTTGGGTAACAGCAAACCCATGGATGCTGTAACATAGGCCCCTATCCACAAGAACTAAGGCTTAGGGTTGGGTAACAGCAAACCCATGGATGCTGTAACATAGGCTCCTATCCACAAGATCTAAGGCTTAGGGATGGGTAACAGCAAACCCATGGCTGCTGTAACATAGGCTCCTATCCACAAGATCTAAGGCTTAGGGTTGGGTCACAGCAAACCCATGAATGCTGTAACATAGGCTCCTATCCACAAGATCTAAGGCCTTAGGGTTGGGTCACAGCAAACCCATGGATGCTGTAGCATAGGCCCCTATCCACAAGATCTAAGGCTTAGGGTTGGGTCACAGCAAACCCATGGCTACTATAACATAGGCTTTAAGGCTTGATTTCAGTCACCTTATGATAATGGTTGAATCCTATGAGCAATCTGAATGATTGCCCCGGACTCTACTACAAAAACATCACCAGTTACCAATCAAGACGCTTATTGTTTCTATACACATTCAGTCCTCATCCTTCTGACACTCAAACATCCCCTTTCTAATCATGTTCAATTCAATCACCCCCTGTCTAATCCTTCTGAATG
Organism: Luidia sarsii; assembly: GCA_949987565.1. NCBI lineage: Eukaryota > Metazoa > Echinodermata > Asteroidea > Paxillosida > Luidiidae > Luidia > Luidia sarsii. The sequence continues at coordinate 25,414,476 of OX465105.1, read as the reverse complement.
TAATCACTCCTCTCCAATCTTTCTCATTCCTTAGCACTCCCACTGTCTAATCCTTCTCCACCATTCTCTCTCTTCTCCTCGTCTCCCCAGGCGGCTCAGAAGACATCATCATCTGGGACATTGGCATACCTGAGGGTCCAGAGTATAAATGCAAGACCAAGTGAGTGCCCAGGCCACAGGGCCTTCCTTCCCTGCCATTTCCTCGTCTAACTGGTGAACTCTGAAAGGGAGTGACGTTCCTATACTTGCATAACAAACTCGGATTCGCAAGTTGCCCGTCAAAGGTGCCCCCACCCCGGCAAAGACTAGTTGACTATTAGGGAAGGCCACCATCTAAGGGCTGGATAGCTCAGATGGAAAGAACCCTGGTACGTTAATCCAGAGGTCTCGGTTTCAAGTCCCGGTCCAGTCAAAGTTTTCTTTGCCAATTTTTCGAATAAGTCAAAGGCTTGTGCAAATTGGCACATTCGTTAGTTTCTCATTTTTGTTTGAGCTCTTTCACAAAATATCACAGTAGACAAGTAGACAACCGTCTTCAAGGATGGTATTGAGGAAATGCTTCTAGCAGTAGACAAGTAGACAACCGTCTTCAAGGATAGTATTGAGGAAATGCTTCTAGCAGTAGACAAGTAGACAACCGTCTTCAAGGATAGTATTGAGGAAATGCTTCTAGCAGTAGACAAATAGACAACTTTCTGTTGGTTGATGCGATTAGATTCCCTGTGTCTACCCCAGTCAGCCTCAAGGTCCTTGCCACGTCACTACCCTCTATAAACTCAACCAAAGTGAAAGTAGGGTCACACGGGGGCAGACTCGGGATCTTCCCAGAGATGCTCCTAAAATGCTCATATAGATGACTAGTCTTCTCAAGTTTACTTATCCCTCTTGTTGCTGCTCTTCCTTCCGTTCTCACAGGAAGCTGTACCATCTTGCCGCACCGGGTCGTGTGCTGGGCCTTGTGGCCCTTCCCTCCACGGACTTCATCCTGGCCGGCTGCGAGAACGGCTGCTATGGCTGGAGGATGGACAGCAAGCAACCCATGGGCAAGAAAGGAAGGTGCTCACTTTTTCTTTTTCAAATTCACAAAACGAGAGTAATTTGTCTGTTGAAAGTGGAAAGTTCGCTCTGGCCGTCATTCCCCTGATGATGGCCAGAGCATTCTGGATGGAACGTCGAGTTATCACTCAGGTTCTTTTCAGAACCACACCTCTTCTTTAAGAGACCTTATTGTACATACATGTAGTGTCACCACAAACCCTCCTATAGTGAAAAATTACCAAGTAACTTTTTCTGGGCAGCAGTTGGCCGGTAGAAACAACCGCTGGACTCAGGGGAGGGGGGGGGGAGTAACTGAGAGAACGTCCCAGGCTGTCTGCAATGAAGTTAAAAAATGGGAAAAGTTCCCAATTATCTTTGTAAGTTTTTCCGACAAGAGTCCTGTGCGGACAGGGCTCTTTTCTGCTGAGGGCTTTGCAGTGGTCCCCTCTTGCCCCTCTAGACCAGATTTGTCTTTATCGTTGTCTCGGCAGAGCCCACTGTGTGGAGTTCCTGCTGCCCAGCAAGGCACGCCTAGCAGAGGCCATCAAGGGCGACGAGGAGGAGGAGGAGGAAGGCGAGGGAGACATGATCGACGGACTGGCCCTCCTCAACGATAAGCTAGTCGGTAAGAAGGCCCAGGCACACACCCCCCCCCCTTCCCCCCTGTCACAGCCGGAGAAGTTTGCCTCAACAGTTCAGACAGGAAGCAAGCCCCCCCCCCCTCCACTGTTATCTTTACATCCACTCCACTGTGGAATGGAGAATTGTTGTTGTTATAGGCCCCACTGGCAATTTTATGTAAGCGTTGAGTTTGATAACAGATGAAAGCAGTTCTTCGACCTACGCAAAGCCTTTTACGAAAAGGCATCAAATGATCTAAAGTGTGACCAATACAAAAGGGTTTCACTTTTGAAGTAGAAAAGTTTGTGGCAAATTGCAAGATACTCTTACACTCTTCAGGTTTCCTTCCACTTACTCTCACTCTCTCCACTCTTCTCCTCCACTTACCTCCCATCTTCATCCTTCTCCCATCCCTCCCTCCGTCCCTCCCTCCGTCCCTCCCTCCGTCCCTCCCTGCGTCCCTCCCTCCCTCCGTCCCTCCGTCCCTCCCTCCCTCCGTTCCTCCCTCCCTCCGTCCCTCCCTCCCTCTGTCCCTCCCTCCCTCCCTCCCTCCCTCCCTCCCTCCGTCCCCCCCTCCGTCCCTCCCTCCATCCCTCCCTCCGTCCCCCCCTCCGTCCCTCCCTCCATCCGTCCCTCCCTCCATCCCTCCCTCCGTCCCCCCCTCCGTCCCTCCCTCCATCCGTCCCTCCCTCCCTCCCTCCATCCCTCCCTCCCTCCCTCCATCCCTCCCTCCGTCCCTCCCTCCCTCCGTCCCTCCCTCCCTCCCTCCCTCCGTCCCTCCCTCCGTCCCTCCCTCCGTCCCTCCCTCCCTCCCTCCCTCCCTCCCTCCCTCCCTCCCTCCATCCGTCCCTCCCTCCCTCCCTCCATCCCTCCCTCCCTCCCTCCATCCCTCCCTCCGTCCCTCCCTCCCTCCGTCCCTCCCTCCCTCCCTCCCTCCCTCCCTCCCTCCCTCCCTCCGTCCCTCCCTCCCTCCGTCCCTCCCTCCATCCGTCCCTCCCTCCCTCCCTCCATCCCTCCCTCCCTCCCTCCATCCCTCCCTCCGTCCCTCCCTCCCTCCGTCCCTCCCTCCCTCCCTCCCTCCCTCCCTCCGTCCCTCCCTCCGTCCCTCCCTCCCTCCCTCCCTCCCTCCCTCCCTCCCTCCCTCCCTCCGTCCCTCCCTCCCTCCCTCCCTCCCTCCGTCCCTCCCTCCCTCCCTCCGTCCCTCCCTCCGTCCCTCCCTCCCTCCCTCCCTCCCTCCCTCCATCCCTCCCTCCGTCCCTCCCTCCCTCCGTCCCTCCCTCCCTCCCTCCCTCCCTCCCTCCGTCCCTCCCTCCCTCCCTCCCTCCCTCCGTCCCTCCCTCCCTCCCTCCCTCCGTCCCTCCCTCCGTCCCTCCCTCCCTCCCTCCCTCCCTCCCTCCCTCCCTCCCTCCCTCCACTCTCCCTCCCTCCCTCCCTCCCTCCCTCCCTCCCTCCCTCCCTCCCTCCCTCCCTCCCTCCCTCCCTCCCTCCCTCCCTCCCTCCCTCCCTCCCTCCCTCCCTCCCTCCCTCCGTCCCTCCCTCCGTCCCTCCCTCCGTCCCTCCCTCCGTCCCTCCCTCCCTCCCTCCCTCCCTCCCTCCCTCCCTCCCTCCCTCCCTCCCTCCCTCCCTCCCTCCCTCCCTCCCTCCCTCCCTCCCTCCGTCCCTCCCTCCGTCCCTCCCTCCGTCCCTCCCTCCGTCCCTCCCTCCCTCCCTCCCTCCCTCCGTCCCTCCCTCCGTCCCTCCCTCCGTCCCTCCCTCCGTCCCTCCCTCCGTCCCTCCCTCCCTCCCTCCCTCCCTCCCTCCCTCCCTCCCTCCCTCCCTCCCTCCCTCCCTCCCTCCCTCCACTCTCCCTCCCTCCCTCCCTCCCTCCCTCCCTCCCTCCGTCCCTCCCTCCGTCCCTCCCTCCCTCCCTCCTCCCTCCCTCCCTCCCTCCCTCCCTCCCTCCCTCCCTCCCTCCCTCCCTCCCTCCACTCTCCCTCCCTCCCTCCCTCCCTCCGTCCTCCCTCCCTCCGTCCCTCCCTCCGTCCCTCCCTCCGTCCCTCCCTCCCTCCCTCCGTCCCTCCCTCCGTCCCTCCCTCCGTCCCTCCCTCCCTCCCTCCGTCCCTCCCTCCCTCTGTCCCTCCCTCCGTCCCTCCCTCCCTCCGTCCCTCCCTCCCTCCGTCCCTCCGTCCGTCCCTCCCTCCCTCCCTCCGTCCCTCCCTCCCTCCGTCCCTCCCTCCCTCCCTCCATCCCTCCGTCCCTCCCTCCCTCCGTCCCTCCCTCCCTCCGTCCCTCCCTCCGTCCCTCCCTCCCTCCCTCCCTCCCTCCCTCCCTCCCTCCCTCCCTCCCTCCGTCCCTCCCTCCGTCCCTCCCTCCCTCCCTCCCTCCCTCCCTCCCTCCCTCCCTCCCTCCCTCCCTCCCTCCCTCCACTCTCCCTCCCTCCCTCCCTCCCTCCGTCCCTCCCTCCCTCCGTCCCTCCCTCCGTCCCTCCCTCCGTCCCTCCCTCCCTCCCTCCGTCCCTCCCTCCGTCCCTCCCTCCGTCCCTCCCTCCCTCCCTCCGTCCCTCCCTCCCTCTGTCCCTCCCTCCGTCCCTCCCTCCCTCCGTCCCTCCCTCCCTCCGTCCCTCCGTCCGTCCCTCCCTCCCTCCCTCCCTCCCTCCCTCCGTCCCTCCCTCCCTCCGTCCCTCCCTCCCTCCCTCCCTCCCTCCGTCCCTCCCTCCCTCCGTCCCTCCCTCCCTCCGTCCCTCCCTCCGTCCCTCCCTCCCTCCCTCCGTCCCTCCCTCCCTCTGTCCCTCCCTCCGTCCCTCCCTCCCTCCGTCCCTCCCTCCCTCCGTCCCTCCGTCCGTCCCTCCCTCCGTCCCTCCCTCCGTCCCTCCCTCCGTCCCTCCCTCCCTCCCTCCCTCCCTCCCTCCCTCCCTCCCTCCCTCCCTCCCTCCCTCCCTCCCTCCCTCCCTCCCTCCCCGTTCCTCCCTCCGTCCCTCCCTCCGTCCCTCCCTCCCTCCCTCCCTCCCTCCCTCCCTCCCTCCGTCCCTCCCTCCCTCCCTCCCTCCCTCCCTCCCTCCCTCCCTCCCTCCCTCCCTCCCTCCCTCCCTCCCTCCCTCCCTCCCTCCCTCCCTCCCTCCCTCCCTCCCTCCCTCCCTCCCCGTTCCTCCCTCCGTCCCTCCGCCCGTCCCTCCCTCCGTCCCTCCCTCCCTCCGTCCCTCCCTCCCTCCCTCCCTCCCTCCCTCCCTCCCTCCCTCCCTCCCCGTTCCTCCCTCTGTCCCTCCCTCCCTCCCTCCCTCCGTCCCTCCCTCCCTCCCTCCCTCCCTCCCTCCCTCCCTCCCTCCCTCCCTCCCTCCCGTTCCTCCCTCCGTCCCTCCGTCCGTCCCTCCCTCCGTCCCTCCCTCCCTCCCTCCCTCCGTCCCTCCCTCCCTCCCTCCCTCCCTCCCTCCGTCCCTCCCTCCTCCGTCCCTCCCTTCCCTCCCTCCCTCCTCCCTCCCCGTTCCTCCCTCTGTCCCTCCCTCCGTCCCTCCCTCCCTCCGTCCCTCCCTCCCTCCGTCCCTCCCTCCCTCCCTCCCTCCCTCCCCGTTCCTCCCTCTGTCCCTCCCTCCGTCCCTCCCTCCCTCCCCCCCTCCGTCCCTCCCTCCCTCTGTCCCTCCCTCCGTCCCTCCCTCCGTCCCTCCCTCCCTCCATCCCTCCCTTCCTCCCTCCGTCCCTCCCTCCGTCCCTCCCTCCCTCCATCCCTCCGTCTCTCCCTCCCTCCCTCCGTCCGTCCGTCCCTCCCTCCCTCCGTCCCCACCTCCTCCCTTCCGCCTTCCCCCCACCAGCCAGCAAAGTGGCCTGCGATGGCGCCATCCACGTCTGGAACCTGGTGGACGCTCTGAAGAGGCGGCCCAACAACAAGGAGGTAGGAGTCACTCCCCAGGCCACCATGCAGTGGTGTGACTCTGACAGTGTCTACCTGGACATTGGCACGTGGCAAGGTGAGTCGCCAGCTGTAGAACCAATGCTGGGTATAGCTTTGTGTAATCCACCCCGGGGTCTATTCCTTGTCAAATGTACCCTTTCATTAAAGGCCCAATACAACATTGGTAAAGGTCAAAAGATTGCCACAGTTTGTGCGTTAAACCATTAAAAAGCAATCCTCTGAAGGTTTTAGCTCAAATGGTGATCTGAAAAAGAAGAAAAAGGTAAAAAAAAACGTCATGGTATTTGCACCATTCTGTATTGTAAGAAATAGTTTATGACTTGTGAGTAATAAACTATTTGTCGATGTTTGAGTGAAGATTTCTAGGGAAGTAAAGCATCCCAGGCAATAAGATTTCAACATGAGGATTCTATAATGACCATCTACAAACGGTGTAAATTGGAAGGAAATCTGTTGACTTTGATGTTTTCCGATCTCCCAATGTTGTATTGGGCCTTTATTTCACCAATCTGTTGTTAGAGTCCTATTTTACCCCGTTCCCTTTTGGGTTTTTTCGCCTTGTCCCCTCCAGGCTGTGGGTCTTTAGTCAGCGGAGATGACGAGGGCAAGATATGGGTGTATGACACGTCCAAACTCCCCGTGAACCCGGTCAAGTCGCCCACCATCAGGAAACCAACACATGTGAGTAGTGCGGGGGGGGGGGGGGGGGGGGGGGGATTAAGCTCGTCATATGCACCCATGGGTTGTGGACATCTCTCTCTCTCAAAGTGGGAGCTCCTGTCAGGGCCATACTTTGTCTCAAAAGAGTCGTGTTACGTGACAACTCTGAAAAGAGTGAGCGGCTCTTTTTCAGAGCCACGCTTTGTCACGAAAGAGATTCGTTACACGGCGTCACCGCAAACCCTCCACTTGGTGCCTCCACCGTGCAAACCTTCAAATCTTATCTCACAAAGGACCTTTGGAAAGGTCCTGCTAGGATCGAAGCATCGGGCTCTTGCTTTTCAGATCGCGAAGATAAATTGTGCTGACACGAGTTGAACTCTAGAGAAACAGGGCGGTCTTGCACTTTTTGAGGTCTTTAAATCGTTCCCTGCTGTTTCCCCCTGGTACCCTGCCTTGTAGCTTCTCTACTGGCCAGACGAGCAGCCCAACGACAATGCCTCCACCTCCTCCAACGATCATATCATCATCAACGATGTTGCCATCAGCTCGGACTGCAAGTACATCGTGTCCGTCACCAACAGAAACGTCATCTGCATCTGGCGCAAGTTATAGTCCAGCGTGTCTACAACACCCCCCCCCCCCAAAAAAAAGGGACTACGAATCGGGAATCGTCTTTTCCTTTGTCTGGTGTAAACAATAAGCCGCTATCGTACGAGGGTGTAGAAATATTACAATAGTGCGGAGGGTTTTTGGTTTTGAAAGAGATAATACTGTGAATAAGGGAAAAGAGTTGAAACACGATGTGGTTGAAGAAAGTGTAATAATGATTGAAAATATAATTGTGATAAAAAGGGTTTTTTATACGGGGATAGTTTGCTCAGATGTCATAGTGAAAATCTCTCTTTCACCCTAAAAACGTTTTTGTGACAGCTGAATACCTTTACTTTTGTTGTATTTTTTGTATTTATTATTTTTTGTGTAGAGTGTTGGATTAATGCTGTACTGATAATTAGTCAGGATTGACATAAATCTCACGAAAACTTCCGTTATTGCCGCAATCATGTTCGGAAAAAAAAAATCAACGTCCAAAAAAGCCAATGTGTGTCAGATTATGTCATCTTTTCTGTTTAATTGACAGTATAAGATTATAGTTAGGGTTGTGAAATAATGTTGAATATAGGAAGCAACTCAAAACTGTTGGAACCAGACTATTTGGACTGCCACATTCCTCTGCACATACACAAGGCGAAACCAAAGTCTAGTACCCTGTCACTGCAGGCATACAGCATAGTTTTTGGCATAATGTAGTATGTTTCAGGATGTCTTTAAAAAAAAAAAGCGAAACACTTTCTAGAAACATTTCCCCGGAGTAGTTTCCTTTGCTTCAGAGCCACAGAATTGAGTCACGCTTCTGCAGCCACAGAGGAGAGTAATTATCCGCCAATCTTGCATCTCTCAATGTCAACAAGTTTGTTTTATTGACCAGAATAAAAAGCCTTGCAAAGAGAAATAGTTTTTTAAAAGAATAAGGTACCTCAATCATATTTGTACATAAGTGAGCATTTAGACCAGATGTTACGGCATGTTGTTAAACATGATGTCAGTGTACATAAACGCGTTATTTTCTTTTTTTATCATTTTTGTTTTATTAGCCAATGAATTATTGTTTCAGACAAAACAGAATTCATTGATTTTGTAGACAGATGATGGAGGTGTTTGGACAAAGGTAGCTCTGATGCGTTATTTGGGATGGCGTAAAGGAATCGGTGCAGGGGACGGTTAGCGGGGAAAGAAGGGACTCCTTTTAAAATGGATTTTTAAAATGCACTGTGCCATACCTTAGTTTGGAAGCAATCTATTATTATTATTATTTGTCAAAAGCCTTTTGCTTAATATCCAGTCCGATCGTATCTTTCAGCTTTTTAAAGTGTTTGTACAGAAACACACATTGTCTGGGCTTTCCCCTGTGTGTGACTCTATAAGTGCACCCTGTATAATAATTCTTTTACCTTGTGTTGACTTGAGTTCATGTTTTCGTTTTGAATTCAGCCGTATGGTTTTTAAACTGTCAAATTCTGCAGACCTCTGCTAATGCTTTAGAGAGAGAAAGTTTGTTACTGTTCTATAGATATTTTTTTTAGACAGTTTGTTTCTTTGCCCTGGTGGGACGCATTGAAACTGACAGGCGGCCAATTTCTTTTTAAAGTCTGCACCGAGGTCCAGATTTGTCGTTCATGTCTCAAACTTGTTTTGTGTTTTTATTATGATTCACTGTGAGCCAAAATTAAAGACAGACTGGAGCTTTGAAATGTATAGGTTTGACATCCCCAGAGGTATTGGATATTTCTAATGACCAGACTTCCCCTGCGTCGGCCAGCAAGGGAAGCTCTGTCTCAGCTCTGTGAACGGAGGCCGTCTAATCAGTGTCTCTCTGTCTCAGATGAAACATTTTCCTGATTCCTTTTTTTTGTCCCCCGCGATCTTTAGGTTTGCTTCTAACCGGGTTCAACGGAAAGAAGCAGCTAAGTTCGGAATTATTGTGAGCATTGACAAAGACTTGCCTTTCTTTCACTCTTTTTTTTTGTTGGGGGGGGATCTACATTTATGAAGCCACATGTTAAAAGAGCTGGCTTTAAGCTATTGTTTTAAAGTACGCAGTTTTGTTAAGTAGCATCTGTATGGGATGAGCCAGCCTTTGTATGTCCAACTCTTTAAGTTGGGATGAGAGACAATGCCCGAATTAGTCTGATTTGAGGTTTCCTTCACGGTTCTCTGTGAGAGGGATGTGTAAAACTGTTGTCTTAGCATAAGCTGCATGGCAGACCCAAGATGAATATCAAACAATCCTGTTTATGAAATTTTGTTGGTTTTTTTTTTTGCTTTTGAAGGAAGGGGCAGGGGAAGTGATGTAAATGTGTATTATCTTATTGAAACATGGTATGAGTAACGACTTTCCATTCCAGTGAAATAAAATAGGCATTGTAATACAATTGGAAACCATTACTGTTGTGATTACTGTTCGTGGAAGTGGAAGTTGACTATTATTTTATTTTTCATAATAAATAAAGTCTTGGGCATAGAGGTTTTGTACCACCCTCAGTCTTGGGCATATAGGTCTTTGTCTTGGTCTCAGATTTAGGCATTGAGATCTCAGTCAGAGTATTGGAAGTTTGGGCACTGAATCTTCTTCTTTCGTATGAGAGAAGTTTGTTTCTACACCAGTGCACGAACTTGCAGCAACCAGTCAATGGTCTCTTGACTTGGGTCAGACAGATCGGCTGGGGTTTCCCCCCAGGAGGCCAAGGTCTACAGGATGTGATGTGAGGTCTGCTCAGGGGCGCCACACAGACAAGCTGCTGAAGGCACAAGACCCCAGCATACGATTTCACCAAACTTGCTGTTCACCTCCCTAGCAGTAGCAGTCAACCACTTATGACACACGAATGAGCACATACACAGTACACCCGCAACTAGGATCCTGTGCAGCATCCCTTGTTCCCGCCTTCACAGTTCCCGCCTTCACCCTTCACTGAGCTAATCCCCTCACCAGGATCCCTCTCTACACTACATAAGCCCCACTCCCAGTTGGAATCCAGCAGTCTCCTGAAGACGAGCAGAGTACACTGTTCGAAACGTTGAGTTCCTCCGGTTCTTTTCAGAACCACACTTACTCACAATGAGAATTTACATGGTGTCACCGCAAACCTAATTATCATGCAAACCTTCACATCTCATTCACCAAACTTCAAATGTTACGTAACTTACGCAACATTTTGCTGCCTTTGCTAAATATTGCTGAAAAGAGTCACAGAGGCACAAGACTTAGGCAATATTTGCACATTGCGTAACTTACCCAACTTGCTGCAGCTGTGCATGTTGAAGGCACTGAATGTTGGCTCTAGGTGGTGGTGGTGGTGGGGGGGGTACTTAAAGTTAAACTGTTAATGGCTAAAGCCGCGTCCGCACTGGACTTAAAATGGGTAAACTAACCGAGCAAATGGGTAGATTGACTATTTTAAGTCCAATGTGGACAGCCCAGGAAGTTTTCCTCCCAGGTAACTTACCTGACTCCAGTTGGTAGTTTAACCGACCAACTTCTGTCCGGTTAAATTGACCAGGTCGGTTCAACCGAGTCTATAAGTCCAATCCGGACACGACTCGGTAAAAAAACACATCCGGCGCCCCGCACGTTACGTTACTGTATGCAAGACTCGTGCGGGCGCAGGGTAACAACGTGTTTGTGAACCTAGAGTACATGCACATGTACATGAGTCGGTTAGTTTTACTCATCGTCTCGGTTAGTTGACCCGAGTCGAAAAGTCCAAGTGCGGACGCCGGGAAGATTTACCCATTGGAATGTTACCCCCGGGCTCGGTAAAAAATAAGTCCAGTGCGGACACGGCTTTAGCCCTCTCAATGATTCTCCAACCCCTGCAAAGATGTAGCTGACAATGTATGTGCGCCATCTAAGAATCAGTTCAATTACAATTGCTTTATCAGAAGTTAGACATTCCTTAGAATAATGTACACAATTGTTGCAAACTGCTTACGGACTACTATAGAAGTGAGTGAAAGGTGTATCTTCAACATTGCAGGACCTTTCTCTTTCTGCCTTTGATAGAGATCCTGCATGAATCGAAACGGCAGGCCTTGACATTTTTAAGATTAAAAATTATAACATAATTATTTTTAATCTATTTTTTCTTGTGTACTATTGTTTGCATCCTAACAGGATCTTCATGGAACAGCAAAACCTTGACAACGCTTCAAAGAGTAGACAGACCTGGAAACGATCATAAAATTCCTCACATATTCCCACGTTTATTCATCGCTTTTTCCGTAAGTTTCTCCGCTCCAATCAAGTACCAGAACAATGAGCATTCCCATTCCAAAACACAGGAAATAAATAAATGTACATAAAAGCCATATTAAGGAATACACGCTGTACTCTACAGCACACTAACACAGACAATTAAAAGGTAACGTCTTTTCTTCTGAAAAGAAACGGTAAAAAAAAACAATGACAGCCTTTTGCCCATTACACTAAACACCAAAGAATCTCAACCAGTATTTCTCTTTTTTTTCTACATTAGTTCTAAGTCTAATAACATCTCTCATAATTTGTTCTTATTTTCATCTATTACTATGATACAATAATTACAAATAAAATTTATCCCAACACCTAAATGCATATTTCTTCCAACAATTTGCAAAGTTGTTTTTATTTTTATTCAATTTTTTTTCTCGATTCATTTTTTTTCTCACTTTTTTTTTGTAGAAATCCTCAGGTAAAATATACACATTCGTGAACCTGTTGATCCAACCATGATTTATTTAGAAAGAAAAATTAAACCAAAAAAAAAAAAAAATGAAACAAAACATCTACTCGTTAGCACATATCCCGTCTCTCTTGAGAACACACAAAGTTTGCAGCACACAAAAGAAATTTTAAAAGACCAGTCTCCCCTCTGTTTATACACTTTTATGATTTCCTCGCAACTTGGCTCCTTAAAGTCTATCAACTAAAATGCTAGACTGCAGTTACAGGAGTTGGGAATGGGGCATTGGTAACCTGAACATCTTTATATCTCTTAAAAGAGAAAGCAATAAATATCAAATCAAGAACATAAGATGCCATCTTGTCCAAATGTTCTTTCATCCAAACGTGGCGTTGTAGCATCGATACTCGTACTCACGTACACTCGTTGTTTTTTGTACTAGCGGAAATGCAAACAGCAATACATCCCTATAATTATATTCAATAATCAGTATTATTTTGTACTTGTAATTAAACTCACGGCCAAGTGCTTATGCTAGTGGTCAAGCGCATGCAACTCATACTGCTGAGTTCTTGACTGCAACACTGCCACCATGAAATGTTCATATTGCATTTTCTGCCCTTCAACTTCCAAAAAAAGGGCATAATAGATAAGGAAAATGCACACCTTTTTCAAGAGGGTGAAATTACTCCTTTACAAAAAAAAACCAGCCAATAAAATGGAGAGTTACAGTGAAATCTCTACTTCTGCAACATCATGATGGCTTAAGTACTGAAATAATTTCCAGTTGTGCTAAAAGATAAGATTGCCCGCTGCATTTGTATCTGCATTAATATGACTGATTTTGACTTCATACAAGAATATATTCCCGTCATATTGTATTCACCCAACACAATGCATTATGCACGGCAACATAATTGGTTGCCAGGGAATCTCAACCTGACAAAACATAAATGAAATTTGCACATGGGAGGGATATTTGAAGAACCTTAAATAAATGACTGTTTTGTGGGGCTTTCTCTCACCCAAATAACACAGTTCATTTATCAAAATTAGTCACCTCTTTACAGAATTACCATTGCATGGGAATATTTCATGGAAATCAGACAAAAGGAAAATTGACCACCATTCAAAGACTATTTTGGGAAGATTGCTTCAATGGAAGCTACATTGGACAGAGGGTTAATACACTGCATTTCTGAAGCAAGGGCCACAGTGCAGAGTGGGTCACCAGTGAGAGCAGGGTACCAGTCTCTCAGGGTACCAGGGATATGCTAAGCATGAAGTCTATGGCCCTTTATGAATCTATGGATCAGGCTTGGGCTCAGGCTTCGCCTCCGTCTGACAAAACCTGAAAATCCCGGTTGTGGTTTGTCGCCAAATTAGAAGATTTGTTGGCTTGTTAAGTACAGAGTATTCACCAAGAAACTGAGACCAAACGCTTGTTTCTAGATGCCACACGAAAGAATCCAGGCTGAAGCATCAGCCTGTGCCTATGCCTTCATTTCGTAAACAGCCATAGTCGAGATCCAAGTTGAACAGCTATGGCTCTGACTGGTTGCTAGGCAAGTTTCTATGAAAAAAACCCACATGCTTCATTGCAGGTGGGGAGTATCGTACAGCAGACAGGCAAAGTCATAGCCATTGTTACAGACACCCTACGTAAAAGGTTCAGCATGTTTGGCTGACAAGGACAGCTATTTACCAGTGGTTGAGAATCTTGTCCTTTCACGGAATTAGACCATCATTTGTTTAGCAGGGCGGGAGATAAATAAACAATGTTCAAATTGATTGATACCAGCTAGAAATAACCCCGAATTCTAATCAAGTAGTGAACTTGTATTCAAGAGCTGTTTAACACAGAGAAGAAAAATTATCTCTCCAGTTTAATACTTGTGGAGACTAGATGAACTTGTGGGTGTGAGCTCTGCGATCAGAATGAGAAGTGACTCCTGGCAGGCTCCCATAGACTTGTGTGGGTTTTTTGTTTTCACAGGCAATAGATTTGGGAAGGGGCTTAGCCTACTGCAGATCCTGTGGCCTTGTTCCCAAGCACCATGTTGAAATGATACGTATACAAAACATTCGGCTTTAGAGAATTATCAGGTTGGGGACCAAGACCACATTATTCATAGCACTGCTCTCCCCTCCCTCTCTCTGTGGGATAAATGTGAATCAGATATGTGTACTCTTGATTCTAGTGAATGACCACTCCTGCCAAAAACAATCATTTTACCCTCAAATCTAATAATACTGGTTAAGCCTAACGAGGTGGTAACACAACAATACAAAATGGTCCCTGTAAATTCAAGTACCTTATTGTTTATTTGCATACTGTTCTTCCAAAAAAAAAGGCCTATAATATAGTTTCCTTTGACTTTTTTTTTTTATAATAAACTGAGAAAATCAATTAGGGGCCAACAGTAAGAGCTAGAATTATTGTGGAAAAAATTGCAGTTAATGTGCATGGAAACATTGTAAAACTGTACATTTATTTGATTTTTACATCGTCATGCCAACTCCCTATTGAAAAAAAAACCTACCCAACTGTCCACCATTTGGAGAACAGAAAAGAGACCTTCTTGGTACACACACAAAACACAGTACAAGGAATGGAAAAAGAAAAACAAATTTAAAGAAATTGCCATAATTTTTTTTTGTTATCATGAATAAACACATAATTCAAAAACTGATTGTTTTAAGTCATACTGTGTCGAATAAATATTGAAATAAACTACACTCTACAAAGATATGTACATAAGATATGATATATTAGGTTTTTTTCTATGCTATTAGTACAGACAAGTTTGATACATCTGCGGGAACACAGTTTTTGTTTAAGTAGAACGACAAGAAGGGGGAAAAAGGAAAAAAGCAAAGGCATATGGATCGAAAGAACTGGGATCGCAGCATAGTGGGCCTTAACACCACACTGATGACAGATGTAAATTTCAGGAATTGACACGACATTTCTGAAAATCAAAAACAACAAAATTACTCCCAATTCTCGTTTTGTTTGTCTCCCTTTTTTTTCTCTGCTAGGCATCTTTCACTACACTGCAAGCAGCAGTTCGTTCTAAAAGGTTCGATAAGTTTCTCTCCCGTCTTGAAACAAACAAAAAACAGCCATTATGCTTGGCTATTGCTCAGAGGGCTGTATTTCCATTGAAGACGACCATTATTTTTTTGCACAACTTGCATTACACTTTGCGTTCAGGGCTATCTACTGAAATAAACAGCGAGGAAAGTGGCACATTCTCCCCACACCTCCTTGACACTACAGACACGGAATTAAACTCTTTTTAATTTTTTTTTTTAAACATTCACGACACGAGCTCATTCGATCTACCGATGATGAAGGAAGAAAAAAAAAAGAAGGAAAAAAAAATTCAACGACTGGCTGGAATCCACAAGTAACCATGGAAACAAAGGTTCCAAGACACACACACACACTTACAAAAAACATATACAAAATTTCTTTAAAACTGTACACATTATTCAAATGTTTGGTAAAAAAGTTGACGTCCGTTGGTGTTTTTTCCCCCTGTAAACGGTTGACTAGCGGAGAAGTCTACGTAGTTCCGCTGCCACCGTCTCTTTGAATACAATAGTCACCGTAATTATGTCGTCATTTTGTAAGCTATGCATTTTTTTTTGGACGTTTCTCCCCGACAAGATTTGTCAATTCTTAGGCCCTTTTTTCATCTTCACATTACACTTGAATGGTGCATGTACCCCGCGGTGCAAAGGTGACAATCACCAGTACAAAACCAAAGTATCATTTGGTAGTTCTTAATTATTAAAAAAAAAAAAAAATCCAAAATAATCCACCCTGTCTGATTAATTGACACCTCCACTCACACCAGTGCAAAGTGCACAAAAGGAGCATGCCATTATTTTTCGTGGGGGTGGTGGGAGGGGAAACACCGCTGGAAATATTTGACAAATGAAAGACCGTAAAACTATGGCAATGAAAAAACAGTTTGACTTTGGAGAATTCCCGCCCTTCAATTATTCCCTTTTCAAGGTATCATAGTGAGCTCTCTCTCTCTCTCTTCCTCTCCCTTTAGGAGTTCTCATGGTTAAGACGGCAACTTCTTCATGTTGAGTTTAAATGTAACGCGACTGTGTTCACCCCAACAACCGAGCTTACGACATTCCGGCCCTGTCCTGTAAACAAAGGGCCAAGCAGGCTCACATGTTGGCCTTGGTATCTACCCATGGCAGGCTGATAAACGCTTGCCCCCCCCCCCCCCCAGAAAAAATAGCTACTGGTAACGGAGCTAGGCTATGTGCCTGCCTCATCTGTATGTGTACATGGCCAACAGCCGGCTAAAGTTCTGTGACAGTCTGCCAGACAATAGACTGTAGTGGAGCAGTACACTCACACACACACAAACTATGATGTGGGAGCAAAATCTGTGCACGCTCGATAAAGTTAAAGAATTGCACAGTTTGTCACAGTTTCTTCTTCGTCTTTCTTAAAAAAGCCCCTCCTATTAGCAATAAATACTCTTACAATATGTTATCACACAAGACTCAGCGAAAATAATTATAGCATCACTGCACATTGGTGAAGATGATATGGCTTCCTGTCGACCAATAACACCCCTCAAATGACACAGTGGTATCTCCCTTGGTAACACATGTAATGGACAGATCCACTCTTCAGAGGTAGTTCATTGAAAAAGACTGCATAATATTTGGTGGATCATCCGACATCTGAATAAGAACGAAATGAATTTGTGGGTTGGGTTTTTTTTCTTCCGGCCATCAATGTGAGAAAAAAAAATCTCAGATTGTCAGACAAGCACAAAAAGATATTCAAGATATGAAAAAAAAATTCATAATTTATCCATTTAAATCATTTCTCTTTTGTATCTGGGTCAATGACTGACAATTGTCCATTTTCCAAGCTATACGGGAAAACGGTGAGAGATTCTGTCTAAAGGATAGTACTGCCACAGTAACTCTTTCGCAAAGTGTGGAAGGAAAACTTCTCTCTACCCTGAAAGACCTCAAAAACCACGACCCCGACCTCACTCCAGTCTTCAAAGTAGAACGCTCATAGGGTTCCAAACAAAGGACGCATTGCCTTTACCCATCCGAGTACACGTGCTTGGCAGTATCATTGTTGCGGTTCCTCCTCCGGTTCGTTCAAGCGTAGCCGTCGTAGCACTCTCAGTTATAAGTGTCCAAACTGACATTGGCCTTCTTCAACACACCACCGGGCGAGACACACTTCTGATGAACAGGGTGGTGGGGGGGGGGGGGGAGGGGGGCAAAGTCAAAGAGAATTCTCGCCCCGTCTCTGCACCAGTCGGTCTTTCCTTTTTGCTCGGACTGCCCGACTCCGGCCGATCATTCCATTAGAAACTCGAGGTCAGCTGACGGGTCACGGGCACATTCCAACAGACCGGGCCCCGTTACATCAGATCCTCAATTCACATTGTCTACCCTTCAAATCCCACTCCGGTAAAAAATACACAATCTGAAGGAATTCCACCTTTTTTTTCCCCTCCCCATAAGTCAGGGAAATTTTTTTTCATTTGCAACCATCCTCACTTTCTCCCTCAAAACCAACAAACCTCCATCCTCTCCTTAATAAAGAAGCCCCAATAACGGACTTTCAAGGACCCTTTTCAAACAATTTTGAAAAAGAAAAAAGAATCTACTTTTATTTTTTTTATTTTTTTTTTACGAAAGTATCGAGGAAAACGGAAAGATTCATCATAAAATCAGCAATTATTAATAGGTCATTAGTTGGCCGCAGGATGTGTAAATGCTAATCTCATCATCTAAGGGCATCGAGCAAGTAAAACTAAAAATTAAAAAAACAAAACAATTCTCATGGATGGTCAAACATATTATCCTGTGGAGCACAAACCCTCAAAACTTAGCACCTTCTTTGGCAAATAAACTTAATACAAGACCTTATTTAAAAAACAAAACAAAAACCCCGTCCTCTGTATCACCCCTTAAATAGACAGTGGATTCTTCTCGGAGTATAGGTTGAAATGGAACAATCCATCCCATTCGGGGGTGGTCCAGGGCTCCTCGGAGACCAAGCTTCACCAACCAGTTTCAGAGGCAATGAAGAATTCCCACTGCTATCTTACAACAAAACTCTTTTGTACAACTCAAATCGATAACATGAGTGGCTAACGATGGGCCGGCGATACAGAGCCCTTCTACGGTAATGTTAGAACCTGATCGACTACGGGAAAACAAAAAAAAGAGGAAATTAAATTAAAAGACAAATAAACATTTACGCTGTACAAAATGCTGGGCATTTATGTTCACTCTCTAAAGACGGGTTGTCACTAAGAAAAAATGCAGCATTCAAGAGTTGGGGGTGAGGTGAATGACCACGGCTTGGACAAGTAAACATGGGTGAATTACATGATATTGCTTTTAAAAAAAACAACCAAAAAATAAACCAACCAAAAACCAACACAGAAATGATAAATATAAATAGATTGACACAGTGCATAGGGCCCGGGAGGGGTCTTGAATTTAAACAAAAAAGCAGCCTCACGCGCCGACGGCGATCTGGGACATACAAAAGGACGGCGGGCGGGGCACCTTTTGGAGGCGGCAGGGCGGGGCCCCTTGGGGAGGTGGGCGTTGCCCCTTGCGGGGGAGGGCGAGGCACCTTGCAGAGGCGGGCGGGGCACCTCACCAATCCGGGCGGGGCAACTTTCGGAGGAAGGGCGGGGCAATTTTTGGAGACGGGCGGGGCACCTCACCGATCCGGGCGGGGCAACTTTCGGAGGAAGGGCGGGGCAATTTTTGGAGACGGGCGGGGCACATCATCAATCCGGGCGGGGCAGCTTTTGGAGGCGGGCGGGGCACATCATGGAGGGAATGATGTGGATGGAGGAGGGGGAGGGGGGGTGTGGTGGGGGCAGCGGAGGTTGGCCCAGCTTACCCCTGGCACCCATCGGAGGCAGTGAGGGGGGCGGAGTTACTCCCAGGGTTGGGGGGTAGGTGGCAATTCAGAGGCACTGGCTACTGACGAGCTGTTGACAGGAGAATATACAAACAGACAGACAAAAAAAAGAAAAACAAGACAAAAGATGGCGTGATTAACGTGGCAAGACAAAGCCAATAAGGACAAAAATAAACAAGATAATGGTGGACATGGTAGGAGGAGGGAGGGGGTGCAATTGATGGAACGGCGCTGCCAAATCAAAATAAACAAAAGGTGAACGGCCACACTGGTGCATTGTGAAAATATAGCTGCAGAGAGCAGTGACTTCTAATACAGAGGAACATTGCAATAACGTGGATACCGGGATCCGTGAAAATTGTTCGGTATGGGGGTCACTGGTAATCAGTTGCCGCAGCATATTATACGGATACATCAGGAGCCACATTTGTTTTGGGGTAGGCTGGCAAGAGCCTTTGCTTGAAACTTGGACAATAGCGGTGTCCGGATTCAGAGGGCCCAAGCGCATAGAGACACCCGTCGGGGCTCTGAAATCAGGGGTTCCGGCAGGTGGATGGTCTCTTTGGAGACGGGGGTGATGGGTTGGGTGGAATGCAGGCAGGGAGGGACTACCGGTAAGTAGGGAGGTCACTGTTGGGATGTGGCCGGTCACATAGGCTGGCCCCTGCCGGCCATGGTTGGGGTCACGGCAGGGGCGATGGTACGTCCGAGGAGTGGTAACGGCTGGTTTGCAGCAACGATTCCCAGGGTTAAGTGTGAGTTGTAGTCGGGTCGGCCAAGGGGGACTGGGGATGAGTTTAGGGTTGGTAGTGGGCCTGGGTAGTGGGTCTGGGTAGTGGGCCTGGGTAGTGGGCCTGGGTAGTGGGTCTGGGTAGTGGGCCTGGGTAGTGGGTCTGGGTAGTGGGCCTGGGTAGTGGGCCTGGGTAGTGGGCCTGGGTAGTGGGTCTGGGTAGTGGGTCTGGGTAGTGGGCCTGGGTAGTGGGCCTGGGTAGTGGGCCCGGGTAGTGGGCCCGGGTAGTGGGCCTGGGTAGTGGGCCCGGGTAGTGGGCCTGGGTAGTGGGTCTGGGTAGAGGGCCCGGGTAGTGGGCCCGGGTAGTGGGCCCGGGTAGTGGGTCTGGGTAGTGGGCCTGGGTAGTGGGCCTGGGTAGTGGGCCTGGGTAGTGGGTCTGGGTAGTGGGCCTGGGTAGTGGGTCTGGGTAGTGGGCCTGGGTAGTGGGCCTGGGTAGTGGGCCTGGGTAGTGGGCCTGGGTAGTGGGCCTGGGTAGTGGGCCTGGGTAGTGGGCCTGGGTAGTGGGCCTGGGTAGTGGGTCTGGGTAGTGGGTCTGAGTAGTGGGCCTGGGTAGTGGGCCTGGGTAGTGGGCCTGGGTAGTGGGTCTGGGTAGTGGGCCTGGGTAGTGGGCCTGGGTAGTGGGCCTGGGTAGTGGGCCTGGGTAGTGGGCCTGGGTAGTGGGTCTGGGTAGTGGGTCTGGGTAGTGGGCCTGGGTAGTGGGCCTGGGAAGTGGGCCTGGGTAGTGGGCCTGGGTAGTGGGCCTGGGTAGTGGGTCTGGGTAGTGGGTCTGGGTAGTGGGCCTGGGTAGTGGGTCTGGGTAGTGGGCCTGGGTAGTGGGCCTGGGTAGTGGGTCTGGGTAGTGGGCCTGGGTAGTGGGCCTGGGTAGTGGGCCTGGGTAGTGGGTCTGGGTAGTGGGCCTGGGTAGTGGGCCTGGGTAGTGGGCCTGGGTAGTGGGTCTGGGTAGTGGGCCTGGGTAGTGGGTCTGGGTAGTGGGCCTGGGTAGTGGGCCTGGGTAGTGGGCCCGGGTAGTGGGCCTGGGTAGTGGGTCTGGGTAGTGGGCCTGGGTAGTGGGCCTGGGTAGTGGGCCTGGGTAGTGGGCCCGGGTAGTGGGTCTGGGTAGTGGGTCTGAGTAGTGGGTCTGGGTAGTGGGCCTGGGAAGTGGGCCTGGGTAGTGGGTCTGGGTAGTGGGTCTGGGTAGTGGGCCTGGGTAGTGGGTCTGGGTAGTGGGTCTGGGTTGTGGGCCTGGGTAGTGGGCCTGGGTAGTGGGCCTGGGTAGTGGGTCTGGGTAGTGGGTCTGGGTAGTGGGTCTGGGTAGTGGGCCTGGGTAGTGGGCCTGGGTAGTGGGCCTGGGTAGTGGGTCTGGGTAGTGGGCCTGGGTAGTGGGCCTGGGTAGTGGGCCTGGGTAGTGGGCCTGGGTAGTGGGCCTGGGTAGTGGGCCTGGGTAGTGGGCCTGGGTAGTGGGCCTGGGTAGTGGGCCTGGGTAGTGGGCCTGGGTAGTGGGCCTGGGTAGTGGGCCTGGGTAGTGGGTCTGGGTAGTGGGCCTGGGTAGTGGGTCTGGGTAGTGGGCCTGGGTAGTGGGTCTGGGTAGTGGGCCTGGGTAGTGGGTCTGGGTAGTGGGCCTGGGTAGTGGGCCTGGGTAGTGGGTCTGGGTAGTGGGTCTGGGTAATGGGCCTGGGTAGTGGGTCTGGGTAGTGGGCCTGGGTAGTGGGTCTGGGTAGTGGGCCTGGGTAGTGGGCCTGGGTAGTGGGCCTGGGTAGTGGGCCCGGGTAGTGGGGTGGGGGTCGGGGGTCTCCGAGAGAGGAATCACGGCTAAACCGGGGCAGTCTCCATCCCTCCCCCTCACCTGGCAAAGCTCTTGAAGGCCGCAGATTGGGGGTTTATACAAAGGGGTACACTGTTACCCTGGTGTCTGTCAGTGATGAAGGTGTGCAAGGCCTCTGCAAGAAACCAAACGGGTGACAAAACGAACCACACATAATTAGCAAAGTTACAGGCTCTCTGAAGAAAGGGGGGATTCCACAATCTGACAATTGATCATGAACTCGTCTCTGAGCACCTTTCCATCAATACCAGAGGCTAGTGTTCCCATCCCTCAACGGTCAAACCGTATTTCTTCTCCAATCCTGACCCTACCTAAAAAGTTTGATTTCTAATTTTTTTCTATATCTAAAATTAGTACAAAATAAAGGGGTTTCTAAATCACAAGGAGGGCCTGATGTTTTGATCCTAGTAGGACCTTTCTCAAAGGCAGGATCATTCTGTCAAGTATTTTGGTCATTTTAGTCAGTGAACAGTTTGCAACATTCTTGCATATTAGTCATGTTTCTAAATCGTTTAGGTTTGGGCTAGTTAACAAATTTCTCGTTTCTTTCCCAGTTTCCTAAACCATTTTTGAAGATGAAAGAAAAACTTACAAATGTAACTAAAGTGATGTTGCAAACTGCTTACTGACTAATATTACCAAAATGCAAATCTAAAAATTAAGTGGGCCTGACGTTTCGATCCTAGCAGGACCTTTCTCAAAGGCAGAATGACAAGGACAAAACAGACACATGTACACATTTTCTCACGGCTAAGCCGGACAGCATTACTATGGTGACCAAGGGATTCTATGCCCAGCACACTCATATCTGATATGGAATGAATGTGGCCCGGACTAACCTTTGACCTCGTGGACACTGCACAGCCCGTCCTCAAACTCGGAGCTGAACCGCTGCGGTGCGGCGGGCTCAAAGTCCGAGGTGTACTGGCGACCGGCCGCCGTGTTTGGGCAACAGCGGCACATGCAGGTGTGGTAGCGTAACCGGCCCTCCTCCAGGTAGGGGTGAGACAGGGCGTCCGTGCAGGAGATGCGCTTGTCCTGGGGTGTGAGGGGTGGGGCGGGGCGGGGTGGGGAAAGGGATCGGTCAAAAATCTGCTCGTGGATTTGTAGCTTGTGGCTGGCGGCGTTGTAGCAATTGCAAGATGACACCAGGCTCTGTATATCTCTTGTGAGTCCGTGCGGCTCTGAGAAAAGAAATGACTTCCCACTCCTTCACACAATGGGTGGATGTCGATGCATCGCAACTCAACTATACGACTGGTAACCCATCGTTAGTTGAGATAATGTAGGTATATGGGCTTCGGCCATTGTCTTGCGATTGATCGTCAGTTACGACGAGTTTGGTGAAATCGACTGCAGATGGTCGGTGGGAAAGTGCCCCAGAGATACAGTTGGTTATTTAGAGCCTCAACTCAAGCAAAGACGGTTAGAGATTTGGGAGCCCCCATAGGGTTCGATAGCTCAGCCGATACAGCAGTTCCACATTGAACCAGAGGCTCAATTTCCAATCCCACGGTAAGGTCTCTTGTCAAAAAGATCATCGGTTGAGTGCCGGTTGAATTCATCCGACCGATAAAATTTCCCCCGGTAGAAAGCCGATTGTACTGGACTCTCGGGTGAAAAAATACACGATGGCTATCCGGTGGAAATGACATCGGACGGGTCAAATCATCTGATACCCAATCGATGATCTCTTTGACAAGAGGCCTAATTGCCTTTGCTCTGTAAATAATTGTTTCCTGTAATCTTGACCTGATGACGGACATTGTTGCCCCGCCACTCGGTTCATATACACAAAGGACGAAACTCACCGGATTGAAGACCAGCATCCTACTCAGGAGATGGACGGCCTCATGAGTAGCCTGGGTGGACAGACTGTACAACGCTGATAGGCAAGGCTGCAGAGATGGACAGACAAGGCAGGAGTGTGGTTCAGAGTGTGGACAGCCAGGCTATGCAGGGAGTGGAGTGGGGGGGGGGGGTGACAACAGCCATAGTCCTGTGTCTATTTACTTAGTGTGGGCCTTTCAATCACAAACGAATGGCCGTATTGGCCCAAACGCTGCCAAGTTTTAATAGTTTCTCCAGGACAAGTTCAATGCTCTTTCAAGCACACGACGTAGGGTATCTTCCAGGTAAGGTAGCTTTTTTATTGCAGCGGTCTATTAAGAGAGTCATTAAAGCCCTTTACTTTGATCATCATCCCTGTACTCATTGGTATTCATACAAAAAACAGAGCGGGGGTCGAATCAATATCAAAGAGAAGTCGGAGAAGTGCCTTTCACTTTAAAGGGCACACTCCAGTTAGTCAACCGGTTTCAGCCTCTCCCAAGTTAAAATCAAACAGATTTCCGAGCAAAAAGATGTAAGCGGTTGGGTAATAAGTGACGGAGGACAGGATTTGGAGCGGAAAGACGGGCGAGAAAGGTCCGTGTGTGTACAATGTATGTGTGTGCTGTAATCAACCAGTCCCGTGCGTCCACGCGCACAGCCAGGCATGCACAGCTGCACATTATGTGCAGCACGCAATTCTTATGCACACGCATGCCCCCGCCTGTGCCTCGGTTCTCAACTCCGTGATATTGCATCAACAAAAGCCCGGCCTAATTTCAGTCATCCTACGGCCACGTCGGGACAACTTTGCTTTCCAACGCTTCCTCCTGCCTTCAATAACACTAATAATAAGGCCAGGACTGGATTTCACAAAGCCTTATGATACATCACAACTCATAGTAAGTTGTGATCTAGGCCGTATGGTTTCTGTGCATCTCTCCTTGTCTTGCGATTGATCGTACATTAGGAGGGGTTTGGTGAAATCGGTCACTGGTGTAATTAAAGTCTACTCCAAAATTTAGTGGGCCTGACGTTTCGATCCCAGCAGGACCTTTCTCAAAGGTCCTGCTAGAATCGAGAAAGGTCCTGCTAGGATCGAAACGTCAGGCCCACTAAATTTTGAGATTTGCATTTTGGTAATTCTACTCAGTAGTTTGCAACATTTGTGCATAAAAGTCTACTCCCTGTCTTATGGCAGCAGAAAGACGACAGTTTTTTTTTTTTTGTTGCAGCGCACAGAGGTGGATATACTCACAGGTTTGTGGGGTGAACGGAGTAGGTGTGCTTTGGCTCCGTCGCATGCGTATTTCATATCCTCCATGCTGGGGGTACCAAGGAGATCTGTGATAAGGTTGAGCTGTGGAGAGGAGAGAACAAGAGGAGGAACTGAGACCAGAGCTATAACAGATGTGGTGGGTTGCTACGGGCATTTCAATACATTTGACCTTATGCTTGGTTCACACAGAAGCAGCCCTTTGACATATTTAACTCAAACAGTCTTCACCGGCTCTTTTCAGAGCCATACTCCCCTAAAGAGATGATAGACATGGTGTCACCGCAAACCTACTTGGTATTTCCATCATGCAAACCTTCAAAATCTTCTCAAAAAAATCTCCTGTACTGTGGATTCTCATTTAAGAATCCCACACAGATTGTGTTAAAAAAACATAAGGAGGCAAAATTAAATGGTAGACATGCTCCTAATTCCCGATCCCAACAACCTCTCGTACCATCCCCTCTTCCCCACCCCAAATCAACGATGCGATCAAATAATTACGTGGCCGCTGAAAGTCTGCACATAATCCGGGTAACTGAGTTATAACCTCATGCCGTGTCCACGCACAGGGTAAAGTGGGCGTCATAAATCACACGGGGATTAGCCGGATTCGGGACAGCCTGGCTGCCGATGGCACGATTAATGTCGCCGCAACGGTTAAAGTGAAATCAAGCAAGGTTTATCAGAAGGAAGAAGGGAGAGAGCTTAGAACATAGACGTCCACTGTCACGGGTCACCGTTAAACAAACAAAAAATCGGAATAGTTAGAAGGACCAGGGTGTTGCTTTCCGGCGAAGAAATCACGGGGGAGGATTTTTGTACATCCGTCTTCAGTCACTTCACCCAGAAAAAACATCAGAAGTCGATTTCACTTCAAATGTTGCATAACATTTTGTTACGTAACTTATGCAACATTTTTCTGCGGAACATTTTTGTGCCGCAAGACTTACACGCCATTTGTAAGTTACGTAACTGACGCAACTTTTCTTGGACTTGGCTGCAGGGACTGCAGCAGTCACAGGCAAGGCTAGTGACCCCGAAAGGCCGGCATCAACTACTGTTAGTAGAGGAGTTTATATGTGCATTGGTATGCCGACAAACAGCACTGCACGGATGGCCATAAGCATTGTTCTAGGAGTCAAGCACAGGAAGCCATCTTGCCTGCGCCCAGTAAAGCGCTTAGGAAGGCACAGAGCTCCTTCTCAAATGTCAAGGGGCCTATATTACAATGTGATCAAGGCCAAGGTTGAGGCCTTGATGAGGCAGAAGGGTTCAAACTCCGACGGGAAAAAGTTGACAGATAAGCCAACTGGAAAAATGAGTGTTCCCAACTCACTGACATCGCACTGGCCCAGTATCTCTTTTCCTTGGCAACGTTTCATCCAACTTCCTGCTTTTCTTACTGTTACCGTCATTCTTTTAAATCTAAAAGTGCAATTTAATCTACACTTGTTTCCCTCTTTTCTCTTTCTTTTGCCATAGCCAGAGGGTAGGCATTCTGTAGCGGTTGTTGAAAGGGTTTTCAGAATAGGATTATCAAGGTTTTTTTGTGTTTAATGCCAAGGTGCATTTTTGATGTGGCGCATACAACCACATCTGGCAGAATAATCTGGAAAGGTCGGTAATCTTGTGATGTAAAAGCCGGCAAAGCAGAGTACGGCCAGAGAGATACGGTTCCAAATCACCATTACAATATCAAACGCACAGGGTTCTACACGTACTTCACTGTGTGAGGAAGTGAGGCTCTGAGTCGAGCCAGTACACTGTCACTCAACGAGGCGAATGCTCGTTGAGTGAGCAGCTCTTCGCGGCGTCACCTCGCTCACAAAAGACATCACTTTCCCTGGTGGCGCGGCAAACCTCTCGCAACTGTTAACCTCCCGTGCATACCTTCACATTTCCTAGGGCCATTGAGCAGCACGATAATGTACACGTGTAACCTGAGCAAATCCCTGGTCCTTAAATGAAGGGCTTAAACAGTTCTGAATCGTATAAATTGTAACCTACTGTACTTGTATTTACGGGATGGGGGGGGGGGTCAATTATAAAACTCTGAAAAAGGCTTGTTACGAATCTCACCGAACGAAGAAAGAGGGGAACAAAATTGGAGAAAAAGAAGAGTGGGTACGTGTAACTAATTCAACAGGCTGTGGCAAATCCACAAGGGCAACTTGGGATCTGTAGTCGGGGTAGAATTTACATGGAAAAGTCTCCCGGGCAACCGTGCCACAAAGCCCTTGAGAGTTCAAATTTCACATGGATTATTCCACCGTTGCCAGACGCAAGAAAGAATGCAGGCACAGCCAGCCAAGGACAAGGAAGTTTCATTATCAATTATAATTCCACAATTTCTCTTAGCATCGGTGTTATTCGGTGTTATTTTGTTTTGGTATTGTTCACGGTATTACCTATATGAATTTTTTTAGTTTTTCATTCTTTTCGAGAAGATTTCTAAAGATGGCAATGGGTCAAATAATCTCCTGTTATGGGCAAGGACTAGGAGGCTCAGGTCAATGACAGGTAGTCGGCATGGCAAAGTGAGTTGCTTACATATAGCTTGACCCCTGACCCCCCTCTACATTTCTGGCCAGAACCCATGGACTTTGGTCAGTAGACCAATCGCTAGACTGCAGCATCTATACAGGGCATAGTGGTTTGATAATCATGCCAGGCACTACAGTTATACAAGTACATATTGTGTACATGTATATGAGTTACATGTATAGTAGTATTGCCTATTGAGGCTGTTATCTGCGTATCTTTGCAAAATCAGCCGTCCCCTGCGTTTTGCCAATGACCAGACTGCCAGACCCGTAAGGACTTGAAAGCTAAATTTACCGCGTCATTTTTAGCCGGAGAGAAATGATATTATTTTCTAGCCAAGGTTGAGGCACAATGGTTGGCACTCAGAAAGTGTCACAAAGGGACCTTTTTTTCAAAGGTTTACTCTCTTTTTTTCTTCTTCCAGGAAAGCAGCAGGTGTGGGATATGTAAACTCCCCCCCCCCCACCGACAAAACAAAATTGGTTTGGTTATTCCTTTAGATGATCCCATTTAAATGTATTACATGCTGTTCATCTGAAAGTCATCCATTCAAAAATCAAGGAAAATGTTCCCAGAGAAGGGATAAATATGGCATTTTAAAATACAGAATATCCACTCCGGTAGTAGTCTTTGTTCTTCTTCCAAAATAACAGTTATTTTGGGGAAATGGCTGCAGAGTCACAGTTGGGCATCCTGACATTGAGCAAGCAGGACACAGAAGCTATAAATACAGTCTATTTCTAAATCATTTGTCCCTGAAGTATGTTTTCCTTTACTTTGCTTTGTTGATGAATATACGGGCTAGGGCTGTTTACGAAATAAAGGCTTCAGCTCTGGCTTAAGCTTCTGTCACGTGTCTCTTTAACCCATTCTAATGTCACAGGCATCAAGGTTTGGCGCCAGTTTCGTGGTGAATACTCTGTACTTAACAAGCCAACAAATCTTCTAATTTGGTGACAAACCACAACCTGGATTCTCAGGTTTTGTCAGACGGAGGCAAAGCCTGAGCCCGAGCCTGATCCATAGATTCATAAAGGGCCATAGACTTCATGCTTAGCATATCCCTGGTACCCTGAGAGACTGGTACCCTGTTCTCACTGGTGACCCACTCTGCACTGTGGCCCTGTCTTCAGAAATGCAGTGTACCACTCGCAAACTCCTCGGTCCAATCAAATTTCCATTGAAGCAATCTTCCCAAAATAGTCTCTGAATGGTCATAAATTTTCCCTTTTGTGTGATTAGAATGATCGTTGAAGGCCCCGGGAGGTTACCTGGGTGACGGGACTCTGTGCCTGAAACAGAATCCGTCGTCCAAGGAGTTCGGCAAAGATGCAGCCCACCGACCAGACGTCCACAGATGAGCCGTAGTGCTTGCTCCCGACCAGGATCTCAGGGGCCCGGTAGTACTGAGTGATGACCTCTTGGGTCATGTGCTTGTTGGTGTCCGGTTCCTCCAGTCGGGCCAACCCAAAGTCACAAATCTGGTTGGCATAAGGGAGAGGGAGAGGGAGAGGGGGAGGGGAGGGAGAGGGAGAGGAAGAGGAAGAGGGAGAGGGAGAGGGAGAGGGAGAGGGGGAGGGGGAGGGGGAGGGGGAGGGGGAGGGGGGGAGGGGGAGGGGGAGGGGGAGGGGGAGGGGGAGGGGGAGGGGGAGGGGGAGGGAGAGAGAGAGGGAGAGGAGAGAGAGAGAGAGAGAGAGAGAGGGAGAGGGACAGGGACAGAGACAGGGAGAGGGACAGGGACAGGGAGAGAGAGAGGGAGAGGGAGAGGGAGAGAGAGGGACAGGGACAGGGACAGGGACAGGGAGAGGGAGAGGGACAGGGACAGGGAGAGGGACAGGGACAGGGACAGGGACAGGGACAGGGACAGGGACAGGAGAGGGAGAGGGACAGGGACAGGGACAGGGAGAGAGAGAGGGAGAGGGAGAGGGAGAGAGAGGGACAGGGACAGGGACAGGGACAGGGAGAGGGAGAGGGACAGGGACAGGGAGAGGGACAGGGACAGGGACAGGGACAGGGACAGGGACAGGGAGAGGGACAGGGACAGGGACAGGGACAGGAGAGAGAGAGGGAGAGGGAGAGGGAGAGGGAGAGAGAGAGGGAGAGGGAGAGGGAGAGGGAGAGGGAGAGGGAGAGGGAGAGGGAGAGAGAGAGGGAGAGGGAGAGAGAGAGGGAGAGGGAGAGGGAGAGGGAGAGAGAGGGACAGGGACAGGGACAGGAAGAGGGACAGGGACAGGGAGAGAGAGAGGGAGAGGGAGAGGGAGAGGGAGAGAGAGGGAGAGGGACAGGGACAGGGAGAGAGAGAGGGAGAGGGACAGGGACAGGGAGAGGGGCAGGGACAGGGAGAGGGACAGGGACAGGGAGAGAGAGAGAGAGAGGGAGAGGGAGAGGGAGAGAGAGAGAGAGAGGAGAGGGAGAGGGAGAGGGAGAGGGAGAGGGAGAGGGAGAGGGAGAGGGAGAGGGAGAGGGAGAGGGAGAGGGAGAGGGAGAGGGAGAGGGAGAGGGAGAGGGAGAGGGAGAGGGAGAGGGAGAGGGAGAGGGAGAGGGAGAGGCAATTTGATTTTTGGGAGGAAAGAAGGGGTAGGTTCAAACATATTTGAATCAACTGGGAGATGTGTGGATGCTTTGAAACTTTTAAAAAATAAGAAAGATTCTGCTGTGCTCAGCACATTCATTGCAATGCCCTCTGACCCATGTCTGTATACACATGCCATTTCAAGACTTCATTAACATGTTTATGTATTACGCTGATAACTTTGGTATAAAAAAAAAAATATAAAAAAAACAATCAATCAAAAAATATTTAAAAATCTGAAAGTGTAGTGCAGATGATGAGAAAGGCCATTCTGAACTCTTACAAATTCTCTGCTTTCCTGTTTGTGTCTCAAAGGCTGATCAATAGAATAATCTAGCAGCACTTGGCAAACTCAACCAACAAATTGCAGACACATCATTTTAATTTTGGACATCCCAAATGATAACTGACAAGTCCAGGAGCCTCCGTTTCAAAAAATAACAAGACAACGAAGACAGTTTATAATTTTTTTTATATGAACTAAAATTTTGAAGACCAGGGGAAAAAAACCTAACATGGTTATACAAATCAACCCGAAGTCCCTAACACTGCAGAAATACAATAAGTCAATAACCACGTTTGTTTTCTGAAATGCTAGGGTTATGACAAAACGTTGCAAACTGATGGTGTGACCGGAAGTACCCCCAAAAAGTAGAGAGACTTTCCAATCCTGGGCCGAATGTCCCCCAGAAAGGTCTCGGCAAAATAAAAATGTCAGGACCTCAATCCTTTCAAAAGTTTTGGAGCAAACACAAACAAATATTGCCGACTGCTCACGGACTCAAACTCACCAAAGTGCAAAATCTCAAAAATAAAGTAAGAGGGCCTGACATTTCGATCCTAGCGGGACCTTTCTCAAAAGAAGACCTCCTTTCAGCATTTGAGAAAGGTTCTGCATGGATGGAAACAAAATCAGGCCCGCTTTTTTTTTGTGGGTTTTGGAAATTCTAATTTCTGCACATCCCCAAAAATAACAAAATACACTCCCACCCTGTGTACATTTAGTACAATTAAAACAGTAATACAAATATAACAACATGTGTTGGGCTCTGGAAAAATAAGCAGGGAATTACAGTATATCACAAAAGTGACAAAACCTTCTCCTCTTTCAATCAGTAACTACGAAAATCTGGACCCCAAAAAGCAACGTAAACAAATTCAAACGATTGATCTCCAATACAAATAGGTATTTTCTCAGTGCTTTGCCCGGTGCCTGATAAAAATATTTCAGGCAGCTATTGTATTCAGTGTTAATTGAGCAAGGGCAAAAAACCTCTTTGAATTACATTTTCCTCGATGCAAACATCATGTCATATCTATGATGCAACGTGGTACCCGCCGCTATACATTATTCAAATCCACCACACGACCTCGACCAGCTCGGTGGTCCAGTGGTTAAGACGTCCGTACTAGAATTTGGGAGTCGCGGGTTCGAATCCCGCCCGAGCTGCCTGAAATTTTGTTATCAGGCACCGGGCAAAGCACTGAGCATTCAGTGTTTATCACGTCGAGCTAGGGCAAAAAACCTCTTTGAGTTGATCTCCAATAAACAAATTCACCCTCCCATCTTTCAGTTAGCTTGTCCACGAAAAAAGCAATTCATTTTCGCATAGTGCGTCAAAAATAGAAATAGAGTGCTAGCATTTACACAATTTTTTTTTTGGTTTCTTACCTTAAGAATGCAGTTACTGTTAACAAGGAGATTTCCGGGTTTTATGTCCCTGTGTAGAATACCAGCAGTGTGAAGGTACTTCAGCCCTGAGTGGAGAGAGAGAGAGAGATAGATGTAGATGTAGATAAAGACAGATCTAGAGAAAGCTAATCTCAAACACAAGGGCCGTTTCCAACTTTCCACTTTCCATATAATCGCGATTTGTAAATCCTGCCTCGTTTGGCCATTTTTATGCTAGCATACACCTGCATTTAAACAGCCAAATTGTACATGCCACAAACGTTTGTGTTTATGCCACAAACGGTTGTTTTTCTCTGAAATAAATTAAAAATCATGATTTGTACTTATAGCTAATCTATTTTGATTCCTCTGCCTCTGTTGGTAAAACTTAACCCCTATTTCCTTAATTTGATACCACTTGGTTACAAAAAAACATTTTGGGATTTTTGTTTGCTCCGTTCATGCAGGCCAGAAAATCGCGACACAAACAAGAAATCGCCAGCTGATTGTGCTTAGCAGTTGTCCAAAGGTGGGTGTGTCCTTCAGGGTGGCCCCTGCAGGGAGAAGTATAAACAAGCGCGCCATTTTCTGTCAGTCAGAGCGTGAGCCGTGGATTATGGCACTGACAAAAAAAAGGCGCGATTCGGTTGAGTGTTCCCACACGCACCGCGTGGCAAATAAGCATGATTATGTAGAAAAGTGTCAATAGTGGAATCTGAATCGCGATCCAAATCCCTCTAATAATCGCGTTTATTGTGCCCACACACCCCGCAAAAAAATGGAGTTTGAATCGCGATCCAATAATCTCATGCATTTGGGATGTCCAGTGAAAACGGCCCTACCGCATACAACATTTAATAATAATAATATCTTAAAATTTAGTGGGCCTGACGTTTCGATCCTAGCAGGACCTTTCTCAAAGGCAGAGAAGGGTCCTGCTATGATCGAAACGTCAGGCCCACTAAATTTTTAGATTTTTGTTATTTTAGTCAGTAAGCAGTTTGCAACTTTTTTGGTATATCAATAAAAATAATAACAATAATAATAGATATTTATAATAGCGCCTTCTGTAAAACCTCAAAGTGCTTTACAACAAACACAACCACAAAAGAAAATGATGAACAAAGTATTACATAAAAAACTTAAACTACAATCCCAAAACCCAAGTATGTGTACATGTCAATATCGTGAAGACAACAGGTGCAATCCAATAAGACTTTCGGGGGAATCCCAGAGGCTTGTCTTCAACAAAATGGATAAGCCTCATCAGGGTTTGCCAAGCAGGGCTGGCGCTAAATAAACAACTGACCGACCGGACCGACCTCACCCTGACCCCAGCCAAAAATGCACGGATGGCATTGACCGCTCCGCTACCCTTCAGGCGGTCATCTGGAATTCTATTTTATCCCTCGAACGACTGTGGAGCTGATTGGGAGCTGATCTCCACGGCCAGCTTCTAACGTAGACTTCCTCCTACCACTTACAACGCTTCCTCGGTAGAAAAATATGGCAAAGGCAAAGGTAACCCGAGGTTTCAACATCTTGGCACTGGCGCTGCTATGCCTTTGCAGCTGGCCCTCCAAATGCTGGCACTACCAGCCTACCACTGTCCCCGTTTTTAAACTAAGACTCAGCCAACCGCAAAACAATATGTAGTGTGACAACAGCCACACAGATGTCTGATTGTGCCAGGTTTGACTCGCTTGTACACATAATTCCGAACCCTCGTTCAGCCTCCCTCTGGAATTCCCTTCCTGGTTCTTGTTTTCCCCTAGCCTATGATCGTTCCATTCATAAAAGGAATGTCAACTCCTATCTCCAGCCTTCCTGAGTCCCCCTCTATCTCCTTTCCTTAGCCCTTAACCTTGAGTGGCTTTATAGCCTTGTTTTGGATGAATTTGCATAAACATTTTTTTAAAGAAATAAAAAATAATGTACATTTATTTTACAGGTATTCATTGTTTGCAAACATTTGGCACATTATAAAAATAATTTTAAAAATGTGGCGGTCAAAGAGGTTAATAGCCATTAAAGCCCCTACACAACATTGGTCGAGGTCAAAGAATAGCATCCATACGTTGTCTGATCCAACATTTGCATGAAATACACCTGTGAAAATTTCAGCTCAATCTGCCAACCGAGTCTCGAGAAAATCGTGAAAACCGCCTAATTTCTTTCACGAAAATGCAGCATTCAACGCCGTACTGTACCGAAAAATAGTTTTGATCTCGGTGAGACGTAAACTATTTCTTTTACTCATTTCTCCCAAAATACACCATTTTAGGCAGAAATATTTCAGTGAGAGGTTTCTACTATAACCATCTTCAAACTGTATAAGTTTCATGTAAATCTGTGAACATTTCTGTTTTTCGATCTTACCAATGTTGTGTAGGGGCTTTAAAGGCAGCGGTGTACGCCGGAGTGTCAACTGAATCTGGTCAACCCTCTTTATAAATGGACTTGACCATCATCTGTTTGCTCAGCGCTTTGCCAGTTTGAATGTTGAAACCTATCCCCTCAAAAAAAAAAAAAAAAAAAATGGAGGCTCCTCATGTGGGATTTGAAGCCATGAGTCCACGACTCTTGCTTCTTAAGAAAAGGAACA